>CM071862.1:1351109-1396712 GCA_036759665.1 Gynandropsis gynandra
TCCGTCTCCAAAATTGGAAACGGATGGTCCGCCGTTTCCAACTTTGGAGACGGACATGTCATCCGTTTCCAATTTTGGAAACGGCGGACCATTCGTTTCCAATTTTGGAGACGGATGGTTTGCCGTGTCTAATCGGTTCCCATTTAGAAACGGATTAGACACGACTCCTCGGTACCCAAATTTGGGAACGGATTAGTGACGGATTTCATCGTTCGTCCCTAATCCGTGTCTAATCCGTTTCTAAATTTAGAAACGGAAATGTCGGTTCCTAAATTCCGTCTCTAATTTCCAATTTCTAGTAGTGAGAGATCTTTTGGCTATTATGACATCTACAGTTGTTTCAGAGTCGACTCTTAGTACAAGAGATAATGTGATTAGTCCGTATCATAGTTGTATAACTGCTAATATGGTTGAAATTTTAATTTAAATTCAAGATTGAATTCGTAATCCAGGTGGAATGGATAATATTATGGACATATTGCAAGATATCGAAAAAACAGAACTTTGTAAGTATATATCTTTTATTCTAATTTTATTTTATTGTATTTGATAATCTAAGAATTTGTTATGTTGTTTTAGATAAATTGATGTCGCTAGTGGAG
This sequence comes from Gynandropsis gynandra, assembly GCA_036759665.1. Taxonomy (NCBI): domain Eukaryota; kingdom Viridiplantae; phylum Streptophyta; class Magnoliopsida; order Brassicales; family Cleomaceae; genus Gynandropsis; species Gynandropsis gynandra. The sequence continues at coordinate 1,351,712 of CM071862.1, forward strand.
TCATCCACGAAGTTAAATTTAGATGATTGAGATATTGATGTGACTAGTGTTTTGTTTATTTATATTATATTTTTGTGTATTTTTACAATTTGAAGACTACTTATAGATTATATTTTGATAATTATCATTTTCTTATAAGAATTTTTTTATTAATTATTTTTTTGAAAAAAATATTTGATTTGGATACGGATACAAATATGCGATGAATATTCGAATATTTGTGGATATTCTCATTTACGAATATCCAAATTTACGCATACGAATAGTAAAATCGAATATTCGACGAATATAGTCGGATATTCGTTATTTTCTCATCCCTAATATATATATATATATATATATATATATTATTTAAAACCATTAGGTTTAGTAAAATAAAATAAGAAAGACGACAGCCGCCGGGAGCCGAGAGAATGAGGAAAAAGAGAAGAAAATAAAAGAAAGGGAAGAAGAGAGAATAATAAAAAAAAGGGAGGAAGAAGAAATTGGAGAAAAATCTTCAATTTTTTATCGCATTCTTCGTGGGTGGATTCTAATCGAGATTGTGTTAATTATCAAAATAATTCATTGTGATTATGTCCTTAATTCGAAGATTTATGTTAAGAGATTGATTAATTGAATGGATCTATAATAAGAAAAATTGTTTGGTGTTGTTGCTAACAATATTATCCAACATCGTCAAATTATCGGAAAAGCTAAGGTGATGATTTTCTCCACCTTAATTTCGGATTTGTGGTTGATTCATGGAAGGGATTATAATTTTAAAACGAGGCATGATCACGATATAATTTATAGGATCATAATGGAAAAAGTGAGACATTACAAGTGAAATTGGGTTAAACCCTATATTTGTCGTATGAGAATTGATGACAAGCACATGACTTGTATAAGTGACTAGAGATGATCTAGAGAATTGATGTGTGACCAAGTGTTAGGGTCGGAGAACGTCGATTATTTCGGTTCGGTGTTAAAGTTGAGTAAACATCTTGTTAGTTATGCTCGATCGAGTGATTTCATACTCGTACCTTCGGAAGAAGTTGTGCACGGGCGTATAAGTGAGAGTTGTCACGTGTGGAGTATCGGGTCGACGACGTTAGTATTGCGACACTTGGATCTGGGCCGACGTCGTATTTGTGTTAGGGTTGTGATAACCTTTCGAGCGACAGAATGTCGAGTTAGGTAGATTAGTGAATCTGTCGGTGTCGTACCGTGCTAGGGTTGTGGTAACCTTTCGAGCGACGGAGCGTCGAGTTAGTCAGATCAGTGGATCTTCCGGCGTTGTACCGTGTTGGGATTGTGGTAACCTTTCGAGCGACGGAGTGGAGAGTAGTCAGATCAGTGGATCTGCTAGCGTCGTACCGTGTTGGGTTGTGGTAACCTTTTGAGCGCCGGAGCGTTGTATTCTACTGATGGCTGGGTACGTTGTGACCTTGCGAGATCTTCAATGTGCTGGGATACTTTGAACTTTGCGAGCGTATGCCCGAGTTAGAGTCGTGTGGACTCTGTGTGTTTTGATCCAGTATGGTACTAATTAGAGTTTGGATACTCAGTCGGGTTTCGTAAAATTGTCTATAGGTCTTTAGTTTATATTTTGGGTAGATCGTTATTTGTTATTGAGTTTAGAGTGGAAGAATACATAACACAGAGTATGTACACGTATTGATTTCACTAAGTACGCATTTAGTACTTATCCTACTTGTGGATTGTCGTGGATGGATAGAGTATGGCAAGAAAAAAGAGCAATGAGGTTGAACAATAACATGAAAGCTCACATCGGACTCATGGTAGAAGCGTACACGAGATCTCAATGAATTTTATTTTGCCTTTCGTATTTATTTTATTCATTTTATCGTGACAAAGATATTTACGTATTTATTTTGGTATTTGATCCGAACCATTTTTATTTTGGAATAAATCATTTATTTGTTTTATAAATACATTCGAACGATAACATTTGTTGCTATTTTTGGAAAGTGATGGTAGACATTCCTAATCACCAAATAGTTTGGGATTGGGGTGTTACACATAAACATTTTTTTTAAGGGGTTATAGAGTATATAATAAACCCTCAGTAAAACTAAGATTATGCACATATGATCCTTGCTTGTTTTGGACGGTGGCATAAAGATTTAATAAAACTCAGGTTCCATTATTGTCACATTTTAGAGGTCAAAAAGGGAAATTAATACAACTTTTAATTATTTTTAAAATGTATGTATTACATATTTACAACAAGTTAGTGGCAAATCACATGGTTGTTTGGAGTTTGTCTTGGGAAGACGGTCCAATACATTATTATTATTATTATTATTATTATTATTATTATTATTATTATTATTATTATTATTATTATTATTATTATTTGTTTGGAAATAATGAATTTAGTTTAGGGCAAGACATGAACATGTCTCCCTTTTGCACAAACATAAGCCACTAAAACTACACGATATGGTCGTGATGTTTTTATTTAGTTCTTACAAGTCATAAAAACTATATGTTTATTTTCTGACATTATATATTGATACAAGATATTATTGGGGTAAAAGAATGGTCATTATCATCTGAAATAAAATATTATGGTTATGAATATTTTCATATGCATACAATTATCAGTTATATTTTTATATTATTTTAAAAAATATCATATTAGTTTTCATAGCTTTCCTCAAAATTGATATAAAAATAATAACCGGTATATTTACATACTAATTACTTAATTAATTTATTATTATATGATAATACATTAACTAAAATATTTTTTTAAGATTTTCTTTTATTGATTTAATTTTATTATTTTATAATAATTTATAAAATTAATATATTATTTTTCAAAATAATAAAATTATAAATAAATATCTTAAAAATAAGAATTATTATAGAATTTTCATTTTTTCCTATTAATATTTTGTTGTTTCCTCGATATATTCAAAGATCTCCAAAAAGCCACACACACTATTAATTGAAGCCCCTCTTGGTCCGTCAGATTCAGTTTCGAAAACCAGACCAAACCTCTGCAGCGTTTGTTCCCCTTGAATTTACGAAAATATCCCTATACTCCCCGGAGTTTCAAGCTAATGTCAGGGGTAGTTTGGGAATTATGAAAAATAGAGAAGTGAACCATCTGCGTCATATTCACCTTTTGCTCTGCTTCCATTGGTATCTGTAAAGATTTAAACATTTTGTCCATATCTACGTTTTTTACACGCGCCACTCACCTCCTTTTTTTATGCAAGTAATTTAAATTTATTTACATATGTAATATTGAAATTCCAAAAAAAAAGTCATTTATCTTTACAAAATCTAAGGTTCTCAATAAAAAGAAGTTTTAGCTTTAAAAAGGCATATTTTTTTGTTTTTTTATTGGAGATTTAGTATTGAATTACAAAGAAAGTGTAGATTTTTAATTTGAGAAAAAGAAAATAAAAAAGTGGGGAGAGAGTGAAGTCACGCGCTGAATGTGCGGAGAAGCTTGGTAACGATGACAAGAAAGACTACAAATGTAGATAAGTACATGTACAGACACAAGCCACACATAGAAAAAGGTGGGAAAAAAACAAAAATAATAAAAATATTTTTAAAATTATATAGAGTATTGATGAAGACCACATTTACCAATTTTTATATGTTGCACGCATCCATATAACAGTATAGGAAAAAAAGGAAGAAAAAAGATTTATGATTTACAAAATTTACTAATTTCTTCTTCTTCCTCTTCTTCCGTACATAATAACTCTTATCTTCTCTCTTGTTCTTCTTCTTCTGAGATCTAGGGTTTCTTGGATTTTCACTGTTTTTTATTTAATTTGATCGAGAATTTCTCATCTTCAAGGCCATGCCCCTACCCTTTGATCAATTTCAAGGGAAGGGGGTTTTGGGTTTCTCTTCACTTTGTTCTGACAAAATCGGTGAAGATTTACTCCATGTCGTCGGAATTAATGGTGGATTCTCAGAGCCTACGTCTGTTCTCGACGTTTTAAGAAGCCCTTCTTCCACTACCACCACCACGCTGTCTTCCTCTCACGGCGGCGGCGGCGCTGCCATCTCCGGCGCCGATGAAAAATGTGGCCATATGGGCTTGGAGGATCTCGATGGAGTTCTCTCTGCCTCGCCTGCTCAAGAACAGAGCATCCTGAGGCTAATCATGGGAGATGTCGGAGACCCGGGTTCTGAATTCGGGTCTTTGGATCCGGGTTTCGGGTCTGTGTCGGTGATTGATGGTTTCAATCCTCTGTTTTCTTGTGGCTTACCGCTTCAAGTAGGGTTTCAAGAACAACCCATTGAGGAAAAGCTTCAGACTAATAATCCAGAAGCTCTAATCAACCAAAGTCCGGCACTTTTCTCTCCGGTGTTGAACTCTCCGTCGTCTCCTCCGGCGAAGCGGCTCAATTTGGGATATAACGCGTCTCAGCCACATTTTCCCAAGAACCAGAGGGCTTTTCCGTTCACGGATCCGGGCCACGACCCGTTTCTCTGTCGCCGACAAACTCCCCCACGGAGAATCGTCGCCGATGACCATTCAGCCGTAATCGAGCAGTTGTTTAACGCGGCGGAGCTGGTCTGTACCGGCGGCGACCCCGTTCTCGCGCAAGAGATATTGGCGCGGCTCAATCAACACCTCAACAATACGATCGATAACCAAAAGCCTCCGTTTCAAAGAGCGGCTATGTACATCACCGAGATTCTTCATTCACTTGTCCTCTCCGACTCTGCCATTCCTTCTCAGAATCTTATTCTGAGAATCGCCGCTTACAGGGCCTTCTCTGAAGCATCTCCCTTCCTTCAATTCATCAATTTTACGGCTAATCAGGCGATTCTCGAATCATTGGAAGGGTTTGATCGGATCCGCATTATCGATTTCGATGTCGGATGCGGAAGCCAATGGGCTTCTCTGATGCAAGAACTTGTCGGACGAAACATAGCACCTCCGCCGTTGAAAATAACAGCGTTTGCTTCTCCGGTCACTGTTGCCGACGAATTGGAGCTCCGATTCGCCGAAGAAAACCTTCGATGTTTCGCGGCCGAAGTCAACATTCCGTTGGAGGTCGAACTATTGAGTCTGGACCTGTTACTGAACCCAGTTCACTGGCCTATGTCTCTTCGCTCATCGGAAAAAGAAGCCGTCGCCGTTAACCTCCCCATCAGCTCCGTCATCTCCGGCTACCTCCCGTTAATCGTCCGTTTCCTCAGACAAATCTCACCAAACGTCATCGTTTGCTCAGACAGAGGGTGCGATCGCAACGACGTCCCGTTCCCAAACGCCGTGATCCACACCCTCGAGTATTACTCCTCCCTCTTAGAATCCATGGACGCGGCCAACCTGAACCCGGAAACCGCGACGAGCATTGAAAGATTCTGGTTACAGCCCTCGATGCAGACGCGGTTGGTGAATCTCCACCGTTGGATGGAGAGATCGCAACCGTGGAGGAGCCTCTTCGGACAATGTGGGTTCACAGCGGCGAGTGTAAGCCACGCGGCAGAGGCACAGGCAGAGTGTCTGGTGCAGAGGAGTCCCGTGAGAGGGTTCCACGTGGAGAAGAGACAGTCTTCGTCTTCACTTGTGTTGTGTTGGCAAAGGAAAGAACTTGTATCAGTTTCCGCTTGGAGATGTTAGAAAGTATATTTTATCGTATTTTCCATGTTTTATGACGTCATCTTATATGCTTATGATGTCAACGTTTACCATGTGTTCTTAATTAACTCTGATCTTATATACTTAGATTTTGTCAAGTCTTTTTTTTTTCTCCGCAGTTTTCAATTCCGTTTTCCTCTTTATAAGAATTAACCATTAATTATTGTAATTAATTTTTGATAATTATGACTTTTATTTCGTAATAAATGCAAAACAACATATTTTATGGCTAATTTGCTGCTTCGTAAATTGAATTAATCTATGGTGTATGTTGTTTTAGGTCCCAAGGGTGAATGTTTGTTTAATAATCCCGGGTCCCAAGCAATATTTCATTATTTTAAAACAAATTGATATAAAAAGAATGATTAAATTTTAATTTGGTGCAATTTGATAATTATATATAGGCATTCTTATTATAACCAACATATCTAGGTTTTATATATTGTTATATACTTGTAATGCGACTTTTTGTTCGTGAAATCACATGGGTCTCTCGCCGTTGGTGCTTAATATTATTAATTTAACATTCCTTATATATAAATAATTATATTGCTTTCCTTCTAGGGGGATCTTTTTTAAAAAAAAAGTATCTAAATCAAAACTTGTGGGATTAAGAAGTTTAAATCTTGGTAATGAATATCTAATAAATAATACGGGAAATTAATAATGGGTTCGTATGTATTTGGAAAATAATCAATAATGAAATTGTATTTTAAACCGTATAAAGCAAAAGAAAAAAAATTAAGCCAATAAAGGTTAACTTTCTGGAAAACAAAATTAGGGAGTATATCCAAAGAATGTTTTTCACGAAAGATTTGGGAAAATAAACTATTTTGACATTATTTATTTGCGTTTTTTTAATTGTAATATTAAAGTTAATATAGATTTGGATGATTAGAGTAATATATAACAGATAGTAATAAATTTAAAAAACATTATAATTTTATTTTTTGAAAATATAGAAAAAATGATAATAAAAAACATGAATATCGAATAAACTTTGGTAGATACAAAAACTGAGGCGGATGCTCCCTCCACCAACCTCTTCGTCCTCATCATTTCTTCAACCTATTTTTTTATTGGAATATTTTTATTTATTTATTTTAAAATTTTAATAAATTTTTATTTACTCATCTTTTCACCTTAAAAGTATATAGCTTGGAAATAACGCGATCTATCAACCCCACGTAATTCTACACCTTTCTTTTTCTTTTATTTTTTTGGTATTTTCTGCATATATTTCAGATAAACAACTATGAACGGACAATTTAAAATTACAAAAAAAAAATCCAGCTAGAATCAAATATACTTTTCCACTATATCATAATATCCAAGCAAATGTAATCCTTGCCTCTCACTTTATATGTTATCAATTGGTTGATATTTTTCCGAGTTTTTTTAAACTATATTATATTCTATTCAAATATATAAACATCTTCATTAGAATAATTCAATCGGTTTTTAAAATACTTTATTTAATCTAAATTTAATTCGTCACTAAAAAAAACACAAGTTATATATATATATATATGAGTTTAATATCTATTGAAATAATATAGTTAATAAAAATATATCATATTTTTGTTTTCATTTCATAACATTTAATTTTTATATTAACTTTTTATAATTTTGGTATAACTTATTTAATTTATAATATCTATATATATATTGTATTAATATTGAAATTTACTAAATAATAATTACAAATTTTTATGGTATTAAATAAACATCTAAAAGTGGATGAAAATTGTGTGGTAGATCATCGTCACTATAATGACACTTACAATGAACAAAATTTGTGATGATAATTAAGTCATGATTGGTTATATACTTAGATGTGAAAATCCAATCTTCATAAACAATTATTTTACTTGTTTTCATACGAAGAAATATATAAATCAGTGATTCAAAATTTTATCTATACATTTACCTTGTATAATTAATATATCTACAATTTATTTTACATTTATCTAATAATGCATATGGATTTTGATAAGTACAAAAAAATGCCATGCAGTGTAGGACCTTACATGTCAACTTAATGATGTCCGCTGGCGTCAATTTCATTTCAGTTTCCCCCTATCTTTAGTTCCATTCTTACATCATGTTATGTCAGTATATATATATATATATATATATATTCGAATTAAATAGTTGCGTGTATATATTCGAATTATATATACACGGAACTATTTAATTCGAATTTCGTAAAATAATTCACATTCACTGACTTAGCGTGTGGCATCGTTGAGGAATATGAATAAATCCTTGCAACTAATCAATGTTACAAAAATAACCCATTCTAGTGAAATCCAAAGGGACCTACCAACCTCAAAATCGATTAATATAAAATAATTGATCATATATAAAAAGTTTAAAAATTATAGGATTAAATTTGATTCAATTATTAATTGAATAACCATAAATAATACGAATAATCGATAATCGAATTATCACTAAAAAAAATTACAAAAACAAAATTAATTGAAATTTATCAGATAAATATTTATTTTTTATATACATACATGATACTAACTAAATAAATTTAAATACAAAAGACAAAATTAATTGAAATGTATCAAATAAATATTTATTTTTATATACATAAATGATAATAATTAAATAAATTTAAATAGAAAAACAAAATTAATTGAGATTTATCAAATATAAACATTTATTTTTTATAAGCACGATTAAATTAAATAAATTTAAATAACATATAATATTATATTTTTTAAAAAATTTTAAAAAACTTATCACTTATTTGTAAAAATTTACATAATAAAATAATCAATACAATTAAATAATCGAACAATTAGAATTCAAATTTTATTTTGTTTACAATTATATATTGATATAATAGAACCAAGGTTTTTACAACTTAAGAGTATCACAGCAGCTGAAAGTCTGGTAGGGTAAGTCGGTGGAATTGTGATGATCAAACTCCATAAAGAGTTAAAAATGTTTTGATGAAGGAATAGGCTAATCTGTCAACAACAAATGCTGCTGATGTCACTGAGATATCAATGTACCTAATGATTCATACAACAAATCATTAGGGACAGATAAATATAAATGACTCTGTTCTTGATTCATCACCCAACTCATGGATTAAGATCACAATCAATAGCAAATTTGAACTATCATCATCGTTAATATTCACAATAAATTATTCTATAAGAGTAAATGAATGACCCTTGATTCTCTACACCACTCTGATATCATTGAGCTGAATCCCAAATTCATTAAGTTACCTCCTTTGAATAGTCATAGTCAAAGCCGTTCCATTCAGCTCCGGCCACAGCCGTAACGACCGGTTGACAGACACGTAAACCCTAAACCCTAAACCCTTCTGAATCAGTGGTATATGACCTGGATTCAAATTCTCCGAACATTGGGGAAGAATTAGGGTTTTCTTCGAGGAGGACCTCCGCAGAGAGAAATCACTGAGAGCCAGGAGCCATTGAAAACCCAAATGATGGGTAATTCATACAAAAAAAGGACAAGAAAGAAAGGGAAGATCTTTACAAAAGACAGAATTATCCCTGGAGTGATAAACCACGCGCCTCAGCCATCGCGTGAGCAACTTGGAACCTACCGTCTGGTTCAAAGTGTTCATGTTTTCTTCATCCTCGGACAAACACAGACTCTGTCCACTCTATCCTACATGGATCTTTTTATGTTCGGTACACAAAAATGTTCTAAATTGATATTCTAAAGTCAATTAAAAACCGAACAAAGAGTCCAAAATCGATAGAGAAACGAGCAGACGAGTTGAAATCCCGCGTCTCCTACAAACTAATAAGTACAAATTCGAGCAAAAGTGAATTGACAATACATATGAGAAAACGTTGGATCGATTTGGACGACGGATTAAAGCTTTGTCTTTAACATTTCAGATGATCATCAACCGAGAAACTCCCCGCGGTCAAGTCCTCTTCAAAAGATATCCCAAGATTATACCGATTAGTCCAACCAAAAGGACGAACATGATTGAGATACCACCACGGCTACTCTTGCTTTCGCGCCTCAATAGCTCCTGCAGATCGGATTTAGGGAAATTATCAAACACCTTTTTACTCTTTTCTAATCACTTTCTTGTGAAGATGCAATTTATGATCAGATTACACACACAACTCCAAAAACCGAAATGTTCGTATCAGGGTTGAAAGCAAACAGAACCGATATATTGGAATGTTTCACTCCAAGTTAGGGTTGGCAATTCAGATAATCCGGACACACCTAAATCGAACCGAACCAAAAAACCCAACCCATAAATCATTTGGGATACCCACAAAATCCATATGAATTCAAAATCTAGAACCCGTTCGGATTCGGGTCGAATCGATTCAAGTTCGGGAGAACTCGAATAATCCAAATAAACCAAAACTTAAAAAAACCTTATTTTTTATTTTTATTACTCGAAATACCCAAAAAATGCCAAATAACCAAAAAAACCCGTGGAACCCAGATTGAACCTCAACTACCCGTAACTAAACAACCCAAATTATATGAAGAACCCAATTAACCGTAACCAAACAACTCAAATTACCGAAGAAACCGGATTACACAGAATATTCAAATAACAAAACATAATTCGGATTATTTTAGATTCAATAGTCCAAACCCCGAATCGAAACCCGAGAAACCCGGACCGAAAAACATACGGCTCCAATTCGGGTTCATTTTTTCATAACAAAATGAACCCGAACCCTGACCGAAGCCATGACCCGGATCGAAACCTGGATTGCTCACCCCTACTCCAGGTTACGGCAACAGTTATAAAAGGAGCAGTAAGAGTTGCAATGTTACTAGGCTGATGGTGTTTTATCGGTGTAAAGCAAGAAAAGAACAAAGTAAATGAAAGGGCTAAAGGCTAATGAATGGTGAAACAACATCATTTCATTCAACGTCCAATAAAAATTGGTACTTGTAAAAAACCCACAAAAATAAGCTTCATTTTGACTTCATGATCATCAGATACACATTTTTCGAAGAAATCATCGAATGTTACTTACCAGTTCTTGTTGAAGCTTGTTATTCAGTTGAAGGGCAGAATTCTTTTCTTCGGTCAGCTTAGTAATGAGAGCCCTAGCCTGAAAAGCACACGTTTCGAATAGGCCTTAATACCACATTAACACCATTTATCATACTTCATAAAGATCGCCACTTAGATTTTCGACTTTAAACCAATACATGGGATTGTTAGAACTCTTTAATGGCCAACCAGTGTGAGTGACTTAAAACAGAGCAAACGCAAGGAAGACAACCAATGGAAGGGAAACTTCACTAAGAGATTATAATGAAAACTTTATTGCTAGTTATATGATGTCAAGGAAGGTCATCTACCAGAAAGCTTCGGTAAAAGTTTTCATATCTATAAATTATAGAGAAAAGAGAAGCAATATGAAAAAATACCTCAGATGAGTTGTCTTGAGGCTCAACCCTGTCAATGCTAGATCTTGGAACCTAAAATTTAACCACAAAGAGACTGTTAGGATCCTACATTGCTTAGGAATGGGACTAATGGGCACCCTCACCCCATAAGCTAGCTTTTGGGATGAGATTTGTGGCCTTTACGGGATTGATTTGGGCCTATTATGGGATGGTTCTTATCAGAGACACAATGGTTTCAAGAAGTGGCAACTAAGAGAGTCCTCAACTCTAGTTTGAAGCTACATTCGTATCTATACTTACGGTTAATTCAGAGGCATTCCCATTATCTGAGACTGAAGCCCTTGGTGAAGAGCCTTCTTCAGATTCTTCTCGAACTGGTGATGGTAGTCGAGGTGAAGGAACATAAATAACTCTCAGCTTAGTCTCTTCAACCTGATGCCCCGCCTCTTTGCTAAACTGCAAATTTCATAGGAAAAAATAAACCATTAACCAATCTGTTATAACTTTAAAAAGCTCAAATTGTCAGAAATCAATGATCAGTACCATCTCTGGAGTAATATCCTTTGCTGTGGCCCCAGGACTTGCCACTACACCTTGAAGCAAGAACTTATCCTTACATTGCATATCAGCCGGAGCTTCCTTTTGAGCTTGCATCGTCACTACAATCGATATCAGTGAATTCATCGTTTGCCCATGATGATAATTACAATAAAAATCCAATCCAGATAGAGTCAGAGACAGACCAAGGACTTCACAAGTGGACCTCGGAAGAACAACTCCAGTGTTCGGCCTAACGCAATACTTTTTGGGATTTGTTGTCTTAACCTAAAAGTACCAACAAAACCTCAGAAACACAAATCTCAGAGAGGAACGAAAAGTTATACAAAATCCAAATGAAACAAAGAGAGAATTGAAAACCGGGTTATAACCTTGAAGGCCACATAATTGTCGGTCTTGTTGGTCAAGAACAGACGGCAAGTGATCTGCTTTCTCAATTCCACTGCATCGAATTCCAAACCAAACACAAATATCAGAAAAACTCCATGTCACAACAAGGTGGATCTGGAAGCCGAGAATCATTACAAAATGGGGAAAAATCTTACAAGGAAATTGAAGGTCTAGAGGCTCAATAGAGAGGAGCTCGCCGTTACTCATCCCGATGAAATCGCCGGAGATTTTACCCGATCACAACGTACAAACCAAAATCGCAAACCGGCGGGGGATTTCGTCCCAGCTCCGGCGAAGTTCGAGAGAGAGAAAGCGAGATCGAGAGAGAGAGAGAGAGAGAGAAGAATACCGATATTTGTCTTCTTTCGTATCTTCAGACCGGTGCCCTCATTTCAAGATGCGTCAGCCTCAAATGAGGGGCATTTTCGTCATTTCCACTGACGCAAAAAGCCATTAAAGATTTGACCAGGCAACGTATTTAAGCTCTCGTCGGGTCTTGCTTTCCCAAACGCAGCCGCAGTTCCCACAGCGAACGCAAGACGCAAACAGTGTAAAACAGCGATTGAGGAACAAAGAATAATATTGATCAATGAACCTATACAGTATTAGTTACAACTCTGTGTTCTTATAATTCTTTTCAGACATGATTAACTAACAAACAACATAACATAATAAAACTTTAGGCAGAAACATGGGATGATTATTGGCAGAGGTGGTTCAATCAATGTTCGACAAGAGCATTCGAACAATAAGTTTAGATCTATTATTTTTCAAAAAAATAATTAATATCTAGAATAGTTGTATATTAAAAAAATACAAAAGGGTCTATTCTAATTTTATAGCACAAGACCTCTTTTTTTTTACGTTTTTTTTAGTTGAGTCGACGCTGATTATTGGTGGTGGCGTTGTCTTGACGTGAAACCAGCAAACCAAGCGACTCTCATGAGTTGCATCCCGAGAATCAATACCCACCAAGACACCAAAACTCGGAGCGTATGGATGACCCACGTCGGCGCGTTCAGCTCTGCGCCGAGTTTCAGCCCTCTCATTAATTGCAGCACTCGGTACGACTCATAGACCACCGGCGTGACCAGCCACACCGGTGATTGCCAATGCCAGGTCAGCATTTCCGTCAGTGTTTGAACTGCCAGGAGTATGAAGTAAGGGAAGAAGAGTATTCCTGATGAAATTAAGGGAAGTGGAGGCTGGAGAAAGGTAAGGCCTTTTTGGGATACAACCAGAAGGAATAATGGCACCATCAATCCTACTATGGCTGCAAATGTATTCCAAAATTTGTAACTAAATGGAGGTTTGCTTTTACAGGATTGTGAAAGGTCTTTGGGACGGGCACAAGAGTCTGCCATTAAGAGAAAAAGGGTTGCTCCGAGATTGAATATGCAATCGAGACCAATCAAGGAAAGCAAACTAACCACATTTGGACCAAGGAATACTGACGATAATGGCAGCCACAGAGTTGGAGCCATGCCTGTTGTGAGGAGAACAGAGGGGCCAATAAGCCATATTGGCCATTTAAGAACCTGAAACTGAGTTGAATTAGGGCTTCCCATGTCGATTTCACCTGACGAAGAAGCTTCCTCTTCCGTTTTCGAAATAATAGACTCAAACACGTTTTCAGTTTTCTCTGACTGGTGAAGGTTCCCACTGAGACAATTTTGTGCAGAAAACAGGATAATTTCTGAAACGGAGATGACAAGGTGTGATCATATGAAAACTCCTTGTTGAATGAATCATCAGGTGGTCTCTAGGGCTCATCGTCACTGTTGTACATAGAGATTTAGCAAAAGATGCCATTCCTTGGCTCACCATTGATGTCCCTAAAGCTCCAACTTAGTTCCTAATACAAAACACATGAAATTCAGCTGGAAACATATAATAGATGAGTGGCAAATACAAATTCAGCATGGAGAAACAAAACCGATTCAATAGAATGTGGGAAAAACAAAAATTCAATACCAAATTTAATACGGCGTTTATGAATCTATTCGCATCTACATATACCGATCAGTCGTGGAAAATAATTTTCTCACGGAATCTCGGAACAAATAGAGAACAGTGGGAAGAAACTGATAGCAGCACAACCAAAAGATGAACTCACATGCGAATCGCAGACCGCCGGAACCCTAGATCCTTGGATAAAACTCTGATCGCCGAGGATTTCTCGAGGGAGAAAATGGTGCTTGAAATACGTTGTTTGGATGCAAATATTAGATTATCCGAGAGCAGGAAAAGTGTCTCACGACCGCACAACGTAACAAACACCTCAACGGCGCCGTATTGATAAACCAGAATTCATCGGCCCATTTCCAGATAATATAGCCCGATTGTAAAAGCCCAATTGAAAGCCCATATAAGGGCAGTACAAAATACGTATTCGCATGTTCTATAATATACGCATCTTTTTCGTGATAACAAAAAACAAATCATATTTTTTTCAAAAGATAAAAGGGTTGTGGGAACTTAATGTTTTAAGATAATGTAATTAAAATTGATTAAAAACGTATAATCCATATTTTATAAGATTAAAAAATGAGCATTTTGTCATTTGTCCCACATTTTATGAGTCAATTTACGCCACATTTGAAATATTTAAATTGAAAGTAAACAATTCTCGTGTGTATAATCATTTATGATTACAAAACAGTTATAAGTGACGGTTCAATTCGGTTGGATATCAGTATGAATTTTAAAGAAATTTTTTTGGAACGAGTTTAATTCGTTCAATTAACCCATTAATTGTTGATAATTTATCTAAATTTAGGTATCATGAATGTAATATATTATTTTGGTATCATATTATTTTTTACAAAATTTAATGATAACTTAAAAATTTTAAATTAATTATGGATCGATATTTTTATAGGATAATATAGTCTAATAATAACCAAATAAATTATAATTCTAATTTTATTTTAATAATAAGTTTTTATAACCAAAATTGATTTAAATTCATATTTATACATATTAAAACCGAAACAATAATAACTCGTTAATTTCGAATAAAAAACCAATTTTATTATTACAGAGCTCGAATATGTAACTATATAGATGCATACTAACATCTATTTAATAAGTAAATAATAATAACGATAATGCCCGTCGGAGATATTTAACGGCGGGAGGGAGAAAGGACTGTAAGTGGAGCTCCCTCTCCTCATTTCTCTCATCGTCATCAGCGCCGCCACCGTATTCCGGAATATCCCTTCTCCAACCACCGTGATAGCCGACGACGATGACGATGATCGCCTTTCATCCTCCCCCGGGAATACAACGTCCATGGTGGTCTCCCACTCCTTGATGAGCTTCGACACCAAATCCGTCTTGAAGAATGGTTGCCGGAGAACTTTCTGTATGAACGGCGATCGAAGCACTCCTCCTGTTCTCTTGTCGTATTTCTTCAGTATCTTCGCCAATCCTGTAGGTTGAATTTTCTCCGATCAGAAAAACCTAACAGAGATATATATATTTATATATAGAGAGAGAGTTGACCAGTGTAATTGATGTTGCTGTAGTTGACGAGAAGGACCATTTCGCCATGGAAGTTGACAATCTCCTTTCTGATTTCTCCTATTTCTTCTCGAAACCTCTTTTCACATGTGTGGGTTCCATCTGGGCCCCACCTCTCCATCACCCTCTGAATTCCATGTTGTAATTCCTGATATTTGTTTTATTTGTTACCAAATCATATCAAGTACATGATTTTTAGTAATCTAAAAAATTAAATTATATATAATTTAAATATTTTATGATAAGATATCTAATATTGGTTATGACATGAAATTTAAAATTTAGAATTCATGTATATGCTATTAGATAATTTTAAATTTTTGATTTAGTTTTTGGAATTAGTCACATCTAATTTATTTTTGACATGGTATCAAAATCTGGTTCATCCCGATTTGAATATACCGATATTGGGTTCCCGATTGCGATATTACGTTCCAAGATCAAGTCTGTACGTGAGGAAAGTGTTATGATAAATTGTTTCATATGGACTAAAACACAAACTTGAGACTCATATATATATAATATATAATATTAGGGGTGGACGTTTTGGGTTTCGGGACGGGTTCCTAGGGTTCGGGTTGGGTTCGGGTTCCTCGAGTTCTAAAAAGTTGAATCCAAAAAAACCCATTTGGTTTTCGGGACAGATTCCTCGGGTTTCGGGTTGAGTTCGGGTTGTTCGGGTTTGAAACATTGAATCCAAAGAAACCCGAATTGTATTTGGGTTCTTTCGGGTTCTCGGATTCTTCGTCGGGTTTTTCTGGATTATTTAAGCACGGTAATTCGGGTTTAAACGGATAATTTGGGTTTTAAACGGGTAATTTAGGTTCCAAATTTAACATACAAAAATAGGTTAGAAGGGTTAGGTTTTCTTTTTCGGGTTCTTCGGGTTCTCCCGAACCCAACCCGAACCGATTTGAATCCATTTGGGTTTTATATTTTAAACCCATATAAATTTTCTACAAAACTCGTTTATCTCATAGTTGGGTTTTTAGGATTGGATCGATTCGGGTAATCCGAAGCGTCCACCGCTCCGGTATATAATACTAGACATCGAATCAACACTTTACTTAATTAATATATATATATATATATAGTTAGCAATCTTTTCCTTGCAAGCAAGAAACATATCTCACCAACCGAAGAACTTCAACCCAACCGCTAAGTTCACTTCATCTTCACTAGTGTATGTAATAATTTTATGGTACATACGATTATATATATATGTGATATTATATAAGTCAAAAATCTTGATTTATTTTTTTGAATTCAATCATATTTAAAATGGTATCAATAATGATTTAATTATTTCGATTTTGGAATTTCAATTATAATATATACATGTTAATTAGGATCCAATCTATACATGGATTGGTGAGATGACTTTTATTATCTATTTGTAATCATTATAAGTTGGATATTAAAAAAAAAAAAACCACACCCCCATGAATTTAACATTGCCAAAATATAGTGTAAACGTATAGCATTTTACTGGGTCAGCACGAGTTGACTCGGTAAACTCGATAAATTAAGAAAAGAAAAGAATTGATTAAGATACATAACGAATGAAGCTATATATATATATATATATACCTTATGACGAATGATGAAATCCTCTTCTTGTTCAACGAAGAAGGCATTGAATTTGTCAATCTCGGAGTTCAACAAAAGGACGAAATCAACCTCGGCCTTGTGGTAGACAGGCGATGAGATCTGTCGGACCATATTCTTCAATTCCTTATAACGTAAGAACTTATCTTTCCATTCCGGCAATGACTCTTCTATTTGTTCCTTTATTCTCTTCCCAAACTTCATCCTTCAAAATATCCCAAACTTAACTCAATCTATTATATAATCAATAATGGGTTATATATAATTATATAAATTATATGTGAATAAAAGAGAATATGAAGGAGGATATGCTTGGAGGCGTGACCAAGAGTATGGAAAATAGGTTTAAGATCAAAGAGAAAATTCCTCCGAATATTCCGTTTGGTCTTAATTTTTTTTTTGGGCTAAAAACTTTGACCGGACATTAGTTGTAAGTTTGGTATATTACTGTATGCTTACTTCATTTCCCCGAAGCATAAACCCTAGAATTTTGGGTTTGATTCCCTATGCTTTAATTATCAAATAAATATATTTATGTATATAATTATTAAAAAAACAAATGTTAGATACCAGTTGAGAAAAAATTTAATATGGTGATCTCCACAAATGTTGAATTTTTCTAAAATTTTGTCTATATATAGAACGTATTTTCATATCATAAAATCACCTCAACTAAAAAAAAAGAAAGAACAAAATTTAAGAAAAAAATATATTTTTTAAATTTGTGGATATTTAAGAGAGTTTTTTTCCAAATTGTTAGAGAGAAATATTGGTTTTTTTATCCGTATAATATTAGAGAAATGTGTGAACATATTACAGAATGAAGAGCAGAAAATAAATAATACGAGGATGGCTATGGCTACTCAGGAGGGAGAAGTACAGAGTTTCAAGTCAGAGTGAAAGAAGAAGATATATCAGCAATTCGAGGTGCAGGGATTGGCTACTCAAGAGAAATTCCTTCTTCTTCTTCAGTTGAGCTGCAAGATGACGAAAGAGCCCCTAAACAGATTGGTGTGGAAGCAACGAATTTTGGTATCAAAATTTCTAATAGGTTTTCTGTGCTGGCATGTGAGTAACGACATTTCTTCCTCATTTACCATTAGAGTTCTTCTATAAATTGATAGGCTGAGCATAATGTAGATGGTACTGAAAAATCAAATACGAATGAATTTCTAAAAGTTTCAGATTCAAGTGTCTTTGTTTTCCTAGGTTTTTCTTCTCTTTTATCCTTTGTTTTCAGATTGTTTTCATGGTCTCAGAGCTTAGCATCCAGTGATTCATTTCAATGGACAATGAGGAATTTCCTTTTCCTGTCCATGTCAATATTTCAAACTTTGTGTCTATCAAATTATCAGATACGAACTACTTAAAATGGAAGTCTCAAATTGAGTCACTCCTTAAAAGTCAATTGCTAATAGGTTTTGCTGATGGATCAATTCTCAAACCAAATGAGATTGTTTATTTTTCAGCAAAATGAGGTTCAAACAGTGGTTCCAAATCCACAATATAAGATCTGTTATAAGACTGATCAGTTGGTAAGGTCATGGATATGTGGTACTCTAACGGAAGTTGTATTTGGTCTGGTTATTGGAGTGGAAACTTCGCGTGAGGTATGGATTGCTCTTGCTCAAAATTTCAATGTTGTTTCAGTCTCTCGTGAGTATGATTTGATGGCGTCTCTATAAAATCTTACACAAGATGATAAAACTGTTGCTAAATATCTTATAGAATTTAAGTCTATCTGTGATCATTTAAGTTCAATTGGGAAACCAGTGTCTGAGTTAATGAAGATATTCAGATTACTTCAAGGTTTGGGAAAGGAATTTGAGGCTTTCAGCACTGTAATTCACACAAATATGCATAAACCACCATATCCAACATTTGATGAAGTGGTTTCTCAGCTTAGTAATTTGTCATTGAACACTAAATATCAGAAATCAACTACAATCAGTCCACATATGGCTTTTACAACTCAATCTAGTGTAACCAGAGAACATATGTATCAAGGAGCTAAGAATAATAACAGGTTTAATGGAAATAATAGAGGAAGAGGTGGATTATTTTCCTCAGCAAAATTATTTACAGTCCACTCAAAGAAACTATCAAACAAATGACAGAAATGTATCCAGATATGTATGTCAAATATGTGGAAAAACGAACATAATGCCTTGATGTGCTGGCATCGTTTTGACAACTCATTTCAAGCCTCTGAAGTACCTCAAGCACTCACAGCAAGTCTGGAAGAGAATGGTTTCCAGATTCAGGTGCCTCCTCACATATGACAAACTCAGCTAGCAATCTAAACCATGTTCAGCAATACAATGGCAGGTCTCAGTGATGATAAGAGATGGAGCTTCTCTTCCAATTACAAATGTTGGTTCAGCCTTAATAAACACAGTTTCAAACTGATTTTAAATGATGTCTTCACTTGAGAAACAATTGTTATATATTGCTTAGCTCACATCAGATTATCCATGATTCTTTATATTTGATAATAACAGCGTCGTTATAAAGGACATGGTTACACAGAAAATCATCATAGCTCAAGGAAGGAAGCATGAAGGGATTTATATACTGGATAATCCATCTATCAGAGAAGTTTTTCATCAATGTTCCTATTTAGTAAGACATAGAGCAGCCTCTGAAGATATATGGCACCAGCGGTCGGGTCATCCCCAATCTCAAGTAATACAAAACCTCAGTTCAAGAAATGCTATTAGCATAACTAAAAAAAGTTCTGGGTTGTGTTCTCCTTGCCAACTTGGAAAACAATCTAAACTTCCATTTTCTAAATCAGTTTCAAAAGTAGATAGGCCTCTGGAATGTGTACATTGTGATCTTTGGGGACCTGCTCCAATTACATCCAATCAATCATTTCGATATTATGTGATATTTATTCATCAATTCTAGATACAACTGGTTCTATCCTTTACAAAGGAAGTCTGACTTTTACTCTACATTTTTTATGTTTCAAAGATTGGTAGAAAATCAGCTAAAACAAAAGATTACAATATTTCAATGCGATGGAGGAGGTGAATTCACAAATAAACGGTTTTTGGAACATCTTGCTTCTGTGGTATAAAACTACAAATGTCATGTCCCTATACACCTCAGCAGAATGGATTGGTTGAAAGGAAACATAGACATCTTGTTGAGCTTGGTCTTACCATGCTTTTCCAGTCAAAAGTACCACTGGCTTATTGGGTTGAAGCATTTTGTACAGCAAGCTTTCTGATCAATCTCCTTCCTACACCTGTGCTTACTAATAATGCTACTCCATTTGCAGTCTTAAATGGATATGAACCAGATTATTCAGCACTCCGTGTATTTGGTTGTTCCTGCTTTCCTAATCTAAGACCATATGCAAGTCATAAATTGGAACCAAGATCACTACAATGTGTTTTTCTTGGATATAATGCAAAATATAAGTGTTATAGATGTTTATATCCACCCACTGGAAAAGTGTATATTACCAGACATGCAATTTTTGATGAGTTGAATTTTTCATATCAGAATGTGTATTCTTAGTTATGTCCTAACTACTCTACAGATTTGTTAAAAGCATGACAACTAGGATCTTGTAATACTATTTCTGCAAGGGAATCAAATTCCAGTCAAAGATCTGCATTATATCAGTCACTTCCTCAGGTTACAGAGCCTCAGGAAGGTTCAAATTCTCAGTCTGTTTCAACTATAACACAACAATAGTGAGTGTTTCAAATTCAGAAGAAGATGCATTCTTATTCCCAGCAGTTTCCACACATCCTATGATTACAAGAGGACGTGCTGGAATTTTCAAACCTAACCCCAGATATGCTCTCACTACTTCTACTGGAAATGTACCACCAGAACCAAAATCAATAATGTCTACACTCAAACATCAAGGATGGTGTTCAACAATGGATGTAGAAATCAAGGCCTTGCAGAAAAATAAGACTTGGATACTGGTACCTTTCTCACAGCATATGAATGTATTGAGTTGCAAATGGGTTTATAAAACCAAATTGAAAGCAGATGGATCAGTAGAAAGACTCAAAGCCAGGTTAGTAGCCAAGGGATTCCATCAGACTGAAGGAGTTGATTACATAGAAACATACAATCCGGTAGTCAAAACAACCACTATCAGGATTGTTCTTTCAGTTGCTATTACAAGTAAATGGAAGATATGTCAGCTTGATGTTAGTAATGCGTTTCTTCATGGGGAGTTGAATGAAATAGTGTATATGCAGCAACCTCCTGGGTATATAGACAGAGAGCATCCAGATCATGTGTGCCTCTTGAAGAAATCCATTTATGGATTGAAACAGGCTCCTCGTGTCTGGTTAACAAATTCAGTTCATACCTTCTTGAGTTTGACTTCATTTTACAGAAACGGTGGTGATACTCTTGTTCTTCTATTATATGTGGATGATATTATTCTGACCGGTAGTTCATCTTGTCTAATACAAGATCTTATTGCTGCACTTAGCTCTAATTTCTCAATGAAGGATCTTGGAGACTTGCACTATTTCTTGGGGGTTTAAGCAGTATTTCATTCTGATGGATTGTTTCTCAACCAATCTCAATATGCTCAAGACCTTCTAGCAAGGGCTAATATCCAGGACTGTAAGCCTTTATCAACACCTTTGCCATTACATCAACACTATTCTTGTGCAGATTTACAGAAGTATACTGATCCCACTGAGTTTAAGAGTCTGGTTGGGGCTTTACAATATGTAACTCTTACAAGACCTGATTTGAGTTATGTAGTGAATTTCTTATGCCAGAAAATGAATACTCCATCTTGTGGTGATATCAAGCTTCTGAAGAGAGTTCTGAGGTATATGAAAGGATCTTTGTGTTGTGGATTGTTTCTTCATTCCAACAACAAGATGAATCTTCATTCATTCCACGATAGTGATTGGGGAGGCTGTAAAGAGACACGCATATCGACTACTGGATTTTGTACGTTTCTGGATTGTAATCTAATTTATTGGTCGGTAAAAAGATAACCAACCGTGTCTCGTTCATCAACTGAAGCAGAGTACATGGCTATGGTTAGCCTTGCAGCTGAGCTAACCTGGATTTCATTTGTTCTGAGGGATCTTGGAATTGTTCAACCTTCTCCGGCAGTGATACATTGTGACAATCTTTCAGCCGTATATTTATCTACAAATTCGGTTTTTCATAATCGTAGCAAGCATATTGAGCTTGACTATCATTTTATTAGAGAGAAGGTAGCGTGTGGATCAATTGTCACAAAACATGTCTCTTCAGAATCGCAGCTTGCTGATATTTTTACAAATTCTCTTCCTAAGCAACGATTTAATAATTTATGTCGCAAAATTGGTCTTCGGTATTTACCCACTCCAAGTTTGAGGGGGAATGTGAACATATTACAGAATGAAGAGCAGAAAGAAGATAATACGTGGATGGCTATGGCACCAGCAAAATTCCAATTGATTGAAGGTTGCAGAATTACAGGAGGGAGAAGTACAGAGTTTCAAGTCAGAGTGAAAGCAGAAGATATATCAGCAATTCGAGGTGCAGGAATTGACTACTCAGGAGAAGCTTCTTCTTCTTCTTCTTCTTCTTCTTTTTCTTCAGCTGAACTGCAAGATGACGAAATAGCCCCTGAACAGACTGGTGCGGAAGCAACGAATTCTGGTATCAAAACTTCTAATAGGTTTGCTATGCTGGCATGTGACTAACGACATTTCTTCCTCATTTACCCTTAGAGTTCTTCTATAAATTGATAGGATGAGCATAATGTAGATAACACTGAAAAATCAAATACGAATGAATTTTCTAAAAATTTCAGATTCAAGTGTCTTTGTTTTTTTGGGGTTTTTCTTCTCTTTTATCCTTTGTTTTCAGATTGTTTTCAAAGTGTTATAATTTTTTAAGAGTCAATAAAAATTTTCTATTATTCGTCTATAGAGGTAAACACTTTTTCGAATCACATAAAAATTCGTTGTTTTATTTTTTATATTTTTATCGTTTCTACTTTATTACCTAACATTTATTTTTTTACGCATTCTTTGTAATGTTTTTAACTAATAAAGGTATAAACTAGGTGAAAGGTATAAAAAAACTTTTATATATACACAGATTTTAGAATTTACTATAATTAGAAAAAGGGAAAGATTATATTACGAAAAGGGAAATAAAAAATATATAATTTACTGCAAATTTCATGAGGCGTGAGAGGTGTGGTGTGGATCACGCACGATGGGGGAGGTAAGACTTTGTCACGACGATTGTGTTGTGATCTGTGAATTCAATGGAAAAGGGTACAACGGTAATTGTGATCCGTAACTAAGTGAAAAGGCTATAATGGTAATTTACACTAACACATTATGAAGCATGCAGGCCCAATTTGTCATCACTGGTTTAATAGTTGGGCTTTCTTGGTAATTAAATTTATAAACATATAATAGGCGTCTGTGTATATAATATTATATGCTCGTATAAGATAAGCTAATATGTGTTATGTAAACATTCAAATAAATTTAAAAAAGTGTTTTTTTCTCCTTTTCTCTATTTTTTTTTCAAATGCATTAATCGCCTAAGATTTAATGTTTTATTAGAATTATGCGTTATATTAAATATATACAGGTTGGCCAATGATAAATATCGTAAAGTTAATACATATAATGGTGCCAAAATAATCGTTAAAATCGGTAAATTCAAATGAACAATGTAAAAAATATGCGTTCCTCATAATCTTATTACAACGATATGGTTTTGCATGAAATACATTCACCGAATCAAGTTTATTATTGAAAAATAAAAAATACTGTCTTTTCTGATTTAAATCTATAGTCAATTGTTACACTATATGAGATCGTATCGACAATAATTGTTGGATATTGAAAATCATGTGACAACTAAATGAGAATAAATGAAAAAGTATAATTAGAAAACTTGAGAATGTGATTTTGTATGGATTTTTGTAACGGGATAAACACGTGAGTATATATAAATGTTCAAAATATGTACGGATGAAAAATGTATAAATCATATAGATTCAAGATAAATGGTAGATAAATTGAATTTATATTGAATTTATATTCGGTAAAGATTAAAATATTATTTGCAAACTATACACGGTTTTCTTATGATATGAATTATAGTTTTCTGTATATAATTAAATAATTTTAAATTATTGAATTAGATATTAAGATTAATTAGTTTTAAATCCATATGTTAAAGTCTAATTCGTTTCAATTTTAATTTATATATATTAGACATTTAACATTCGATTGTAACGTTTATGTCACATTTTCTAATTTTTTTCATTTTTATTTATTTTTTCGTATACATGGGAGTTCATTAAAAATAACAATATTGTTACATTGTATATAATTTTTTTTGAAGAATATGATGAAGTTTAAAATATTTGAAAGGGTTGTGGGTTTATAAAAATAAAATAAAAAACAAAAAGTTATTAATTTGTTGTGCTGAATCTCATGTATATGATGTACAACATGGTTTTCATGAAAAAAATAGTGCATAAATAAATTAGTCAGATACATCATTAAATATGTTTTCAAAACTTAGATGTTGTCCTTTTGATAACATAAAGAACCCCAAAAAGGTAATTTAATCTCTCTCTCTCTGGTGCATCGAGTCAGAGAGGCACTTTTGCCACGCCTAACCAAACATAGTGTATTATTAATAATGCCAAATAAAAATCCAATATGATTTTTTAATAAAATAATAGTGTATTAATATTTTCTTTTATTTGTTTACCAAATAGTCGTTAGTGGTAACTTATCTTTGCATGAGGTAAAAAATTATGTGACAAGTCAACGGACTAAATCACAATTAAAATTCATAATTGTTACGAAAATTTTGAGATTTCATTCACTATATGATGTTTTTAAAAAATATTATCATAATAATTATAGAGATTTTATATTTAATATAATTAGAACAGCTAATACTTATAATAATTAAATAATTATAGGGTTATAATAGTCAGGCTCAGGATCTCGTACCAGTGGCTTGTGATAGGGAAAGGGATCAATATCACTTAGCTTCTTTATTCTTCTTCTCTTTTTTCAGCACATGCAAAGTTTAAAACAATATGATTCCAAGCAATTACGTATACCATTCGCATTTATTTCGATTTTCAAAATTCAAGAATTTGAGCCTTTTTATACATATATATTCATATAATAACTATTATAAAATAATAGATAAATATAACATGTATATTAGCATTGAAATATTTAAATTTCGGTTTAGATATAATTCAATAAAAAAATTAATTTAAAAATTAAATTATCATAAATGTCTAAATTTATTGTTTAACCAATATAAAATAATTCTATATAATGTTAGTCAATCATGTTAATTATTGATATATTTTGGTGGGGTTTCTATTTGTTTTTTTTAGGGTTTTGGTTGGTTATTATTACGTGCAGAATAATTCTAAGTTGGTGGTAGATCTAGATCAAACCTGATCCAACAGTGATAATGACTTATTCTAATACTATAATAAGAAAAAAAGACATGTAAAATGGCATAATTCACTTCCAGCTCCAAAACCCATAAGAGTTAAAGATTCAAAACGATATAAACTATATTATATAAATAAATACGATATAACTCGTCGTTAATTATCATACCTGAGGCAAATACGTACGAAAAGCAATGGCGTTAGAACATGTAATTCGAGTTCGATCAAAATACAAACAATAAAAAAAGGAAAAAAAAAAAGACTTTCACTTTGACAACACGAATCATGCAAAGTCTGTTACCTTTTTTCAGTATTCATCATCGAACATAACAGAGACTTCGGCTTGTACTGCTTTCATCGTCTTCGGTCGGTGCAGGAAGATTCAGATCAATAAATCTTTGTTTTGTCGGAAGTAAATGGTTTTGAGTTAAACTGATACTTCCATGGGATCTCTTATGACCTCCTAGGGCTTGACCTGATGAAAAAACCCTAAAACAGATTGGACATTCATGGGTTTTCACATTTTCAACCTCGTATTCTGTTCCATGCCGTTGATCTTCTGTTCTACATACCTTGTTCTTCTTGTGACTTGCTCTATGTCCACCTAAAGCTTGATACGATTTAAACACTTTACCACAAGTCTCACACTTGTATTTACCCTTTGTTCTGTTCTTCTTTGATCTGTAATTTTCAGATTGATCATCTGTATTCTTCTCTTCTTCTACGTTCTGTACTTGTTTCATCTTCTTCTTTTGCTTCCATTTATCCCTCGAAAGCATCATTAGACAAAAGGCTAGATCTTCTTCCGTCGTTGTATCGGAAACCGAGCTGAGTTGCTCTGGATCGGTCTTGCAGCCGAGTTGACTCGTTTTCACCCTCTTTACGTTGTCCATTTCGAGTTTCCGGGTCCGATCTGATCGTTTCCGAGTTGGGTTAATCCTGGTCGACTCGGGTTCACTTTCGTCGTCTTGAAGAAGAACAGAACCACGACCGACGACATCGAAAGCAAATTCTTGATCAGCAACACGACTAATCCTCTTTGTATCATCATCTCTCAACCCATAAAGCTCAACAACATTGCCCTCATCATCATCATCATCTTCCTCGGAAGACGATGAAGATGGGAACGTTTCGCCTGAGTCAATCTCGTGACTGAGTGGACTCGGAAGCTCATTATCATCATCGTCCTGGATATAGTCATATAGATGACGTTTCGAAGGAGGAGTAAGCATGTGAGATCTGGTGTGACCCCCCAAAGCTCTTCCATTAACGAAGCTCTTAAAACATAACCTACACTTGAATCTCTCCATAGACAGCAGCAGCAGAAGAAGAAGAAAAGTGAAGAGCTTTTAGGTATCTTTTAAAGAAGCAAAAAAGAGGAAAAGGAAGAAGTGGAAACTACAAGGAGAGTAGGTGACAAGCGTTCCTCTTCTTCCAAAAAAAAATTTAATTAAACTAACATTTACTTAATAATTTTTTCTCTCTTTTACTATAAATAAAGTTATTAATTGTTAAGAAAACTGAAAAAAAAAGAAACAGTAAATTTATTTTTAAAAGAAACCTAATTAAGGCGTATGCATGAAAGGTGAAGAGGCGACATTGTAACATGCGAGCCTTGCCCGTTTCTGCAAATTTCCTTCTTCACTTATTTTTTATACATTTCCAAAATACCCTTCTCTCCGGTACACTTTAAAAATAGTCAATTGCTTCTATTCTTCACCCGCATTACCGCACCCAACCCCTATTCTCGGCGCCCTTAATTGCGCCAAAAATAAATAATTTACCTGCAACTCCTCGGGGGTATTTCCGGTATTTCCAATTGTTTGTCTAAACGGGACCTGAACAAAACACCGTCGTTTCGGCGCGGAGGAAACGTTAGCATGCCGTGGCTGTTGAGTTGGAGTACGTGACCGTCACTTTAGTGCGTAAACAAGTATCCTCACCGGGCCGTAACTTTATCTCTCGCAGCAAAGTGAGAGATTCTGCGTCCCACTCTCCTTTTTCTACGGCTTCGCCAACTGTCAGTGACGGACAGTATCTTTAGCAAGTAAGCCGGCAAGAGAGAGAACCAAACTCCTACTTAAAATCTAATCTAAATTAGTTTAGTTTAATATAATATAATCCCATGCATTAACTAAGCGATTAATCCATTTATTTATATTTACACTTGGAATTTAATAAGAAAATAAGGTAATAGCGTTATGTTAGGAGAAGGAGAAAGAGTCAGTCAGAACCCTTAATTTTCGCTCACCATCCAAATTAGCTCAGTTCGAACATGACTAATAACATTACCCCCACATTGTTGTTGGATTAAACATCTTTTAAACCGGTTTAATTAGTTTTCCGGTTTACTTGGCTATATATATATATATATATATAATATTAGAGTTGGTTTTGATTTTCTACTATTTACACCTATATTTGGTTGAAGAAAAGTCATATAAAACTTCATCGTCTATTATTAGGAGCTCAAGTTCGTATATAAAATGTGTTTTTATCCATCAATTAAATTCTCAAAAAAAGTTTCTTCAAAATATTGAATGATGGAAACCATAATTAAATTAAATAAATCTTATATATTAAAAATTAGATTGCTATGATGTGTTAGTCAACAAACCCAATTTTATAATATATCTATCATATGTTATATTTAAAAACAAATAATATCATATAATATATATCGATTTAAATAACCATATCCAATAAAAAATATTGTTTTTGTTTTTATTGTTAAGATCTATTAATATTTAATTATTAAATACAGATAGAATTAACAAATAATATCATATATCAATTTATATTAAATGTTATGTTTAAAAAACGTATAAATTGCATATATAATACTTTTTATTTCAAAAAATAATATTTCAATCCATAATAATAATAATAATAATATTATTATTGTTATTATTAATAATGTCACCGTATTATTATTAAAACTACTAAATATCAATCTAAATCTTATGATGTAAACCATTTATATAAAAATTTATAATACAAATGGCAGGTCATAGTATTATTATTATTATTAGTACTAAATGTCAATTTAAATAGTATGATATTTATAATACATATTAAAAGTTATATAATCTTTAGTTTCAATTTTGGGTTAAACTCCTATTCCCATCCAAAGTTTAGTTAGTTTGCCTATTTCCCCTCATTTATCAAACTCATTCTATTCCCCCTCATGTATCAAATGCATCCTATTCGTCCCTCATGTATTACCCCTAATCCTATTTCCCCCTCAAGTTTTGTAATTCACCATATTTTTCCACACTGTTTAAGTTTCTGTTAAATAACCAGAATTTTTTGACCCAAACCCTAAAAAACCATCAATTTTGATCTGATTTCATAGCCAATTTTGACCCTACTCGACCCGACTCAAATTAAAATTCAATTTAATCCGATTTACCCAATTATTAACCCGGATCGGTTTAATAAACTTTTGACCGGTTTACTGAATTTTGACCCAACCCAATTTATTATAATTTGACCCGGTTTACTAAAATTTTGACCCGATTTTATTGAAATTGACCCGGTTTTGTCTCGGTTTTGCTAGAATTTTTATCCGGATTGCTGAAATTGATTCGGTTTAGACTCGGTTTCGTTGAAATTGACCCGGTTTTGTTGAAATTGACCCGGTTTTGTCCCGGTTTTGTTGAAATTTTTTAACTTATCCGATTTTTTTTGTAAATTTCCATGTTAAATTCTTGCGACATTTCTAAATTATTTCGTATTTTTTCAATATTACCTTGAAAATTACTAATATAATATAATATTCATAGAATATTGGATTTTGATTTTATGTATATATATATATATATCCTTTTTATGAAATAATTCAATCATTGGATCTTGGATATCTCCTTATATTGGTTGGTTAAATCAAGAAATAGATATATTTGATGGGATTTTTTTACATATATTTTCCGTTGAAATTTTTTTAGATAACTTCTAATCAATAATAATTATACAAGTGAAAAAAATACATAATAAAACAAATCTAAGTTAAAAATTTCAGCAAAATCGGGACAAAACCGGATCAATTTCATTAAAACCGGGTCAATTTCAACAAAATCGGGTCAAAACCGGACCAATTTCAGCAAACCGGATAAAAATTCCAGCAAAACCGGGACAAAATCGGGTTAATTTCAACAAAACCTGGTCAATTTCAACAAAATCGGGTCAAAATTTCAGTAAATCGGGTCAAAATTATAATAAATTGGGTTGGGTCAAAATTCAGTAAATCGGTCAAATTTTTATTAAACCGGACCGGATTAATAATTGGGTAAACCGGATTAAACTGAATTTTAATTTGAGTCGGGTCGGGTCAGGTCAAAATTGGGTATGAAATCGAGTCAAAATTGATGATTTTTTAGGGTTTTGGTCAAAATTCTGGTTATTTAACAGAAATTTAAACAGTATGGGGAAATATACTAAATTATAAAACTTGAAAGGGAAATAGGATTATGGGTGATACATGAAGGGGGGAATATGATGAATTTGATACATGAGGGGAAATAAACAAAGTAGCTAAGAGTCTAACCCTTCAATTTTCTTTAACTTTTCAAATCTCCACAATATCAATTTTTGTTAAAAAAAAACTTCTCATAAAGTCACGTAATATTCAATATATTTTATTCAATTTTTTAAATTTGAAATAATAATAATAATAATAAAATTTAATTCACATCTATTTATCTCACCCACACCATTGATCATTTCTAAGTGTTTTCTGTCAATTATAAATATTTTACGTTAATCAACAATTAATCCATAACCTACCACTTAATCCCACTTCATCCAAATTCTAAACATAATTTCATCCTTCTCCTCCTCCTTTTTCCACAAGTTTTTGCTAAACAGAATATACAACAAAAAAAAATTCACTTCAAACCTAGGCACCGAAAAATGGTTCTCAAAGTCGTTCGTGTCTTCGACGTCCCTTGTCACGATCGATGTCCCTTTCCTCTCATTTATTTTAAATGGTGTGATTCGATACTCATTATTCCTAGGCGATGTCGATATCTCTGGATTTTTTACGAAGTCAGGATGACCAGATACTCGACTTTGAATAAGATAAAACTCTGGAATCAATCCTTTGTTTTAGTGAAAAGTCTTTCTCATTCTTGGTATCCAAGCAGGTGTGTTCCATCACTATCAAAGGTCTGCAATGGCGACAATGGCTTTGGTATAGCTATGGCAAGATGACAACCACCACATACGACGATTTTTCGGCCGTTCACCGAGATTCAACACCCTAATACTCTCTTCTCTTCTCGAGAATTACCACGAGATTTTTGGTAGCTTCAATTTCAATGGTAACTCACGTGCCGTCATTTCCTAGATTACGGTGCTCGACGTTCGTCGATGACAAAGATATCTATTTAACTTTAAAAGTTAGACTTTTGATTACCATGAAATTTTTTGGAGGGTTTGAAGACCTCAATTTCGCATAATCATATGATGAACTGTTGATGGATGGGTCTTAGATTGGTCAAGTTGATTCCTCCGATGAATCTTGATAATTTCCATCGTCCTCGTTTTCTTCTCCCTTGAAAATGTTGCTTTTAAAATTGTTATACAATTCGGGAATTACTTTTTTTCTTTCGTGATAATATACTTAGTTTACGTATGTATTTATGCTTTTCTCATTGAGTCACAAAAGTAACGTGTTGATGTTGGAGACTTAATGTTCATTTGTGATAATGGTTATTTACCGTATCTGCATTTGTTCATAATTTGACTACCATTCCTTGTAGTGTAAATGAAAATATGGGTGAGATAAGGCAGATTGCATCGCAAGATGGAAGCACTTGAAGTAAGGGTGGGCAAAAAATCCGCAGGACCCGTCCCGAACCCGTAAAAAATTACTCGTACCTGCGGGTTCGGGTAATTTAATTTCAATACCCGTGGGTTCGGGACGGATTTTGTAGTTTCATAAACGGGTACCCGCGGGTACCCGCAAAAATTTACAAAATACCCCTACTTTTATTCTTTATTACCTAAATAACCCTCTAACCCTAATCTAACCCTAATTTTAATTTTGCAGATGCTCTTGCCTCCCTCCCACTCTCTTGCTCTTGCTCTCTTCTCTTGCTCACCCTCCTCGCGGCGCCTCCCTCCCACCCTCTTGCTCTTGCTCTCTTGTTCACCCTCCTCGCGGTGCCTTTCTTTCCGACCGGCTCCCACCCTCTTACTCACCCTCATCGCGCCTCCCACCCTCTTGCTCCTCGCGCCTCCCACTCTCTTGCTCACCCTCCTCGTGCTCCCCTCTCCGACCTTGAGTTTTTTTTTGAGTTTTTGAGTTTTTTTGCGGGACGGATACCCGCGGGGTTTGAAAATTTTGGCGTGTTTTTGCGGGTACTCGCACCTTGCGGATACGAGTACGGGTACTAAAATTAGTTACCCATGCGGGACAGGTTCGGATGTGGATAGTGAGAATCTTG
This sequence comes from Gynandropsis gynandra, assembly GCA_036759665.1. Lineage (NCBI taxonomy): Eukaryota > Viridiplantae > Streptophyta > Magnoliopsida > Brassicales > Cleomaceae > Gynandropsis > Gynandropsis gynandra. Next base: position 1,383,714 of record CM071862.1, read on the forward strand.
CGGGTACCCGCGGGTGCCCACCCCTAACTTGAGGGAAGCATTTAGTAGGGAAGATCCACCTTTTACTCTCAAGCGTGATCTTCTTTTCCATCACCATATTCATTTAGTTTATGCTTTTCTATTCTATACCAAAATATTCTCATAAAATTGGATTAAAAAGAACACATTGGTGAAGATACTGAAGAAGGCACTTTATAGTTCAGAATGAACTTGAGAAAGCTATCATTCTGTCCAACTAGAGATCACCAAACATTGCTCCTCATATGCTTCTACTTTAAAGTATCAATTTCCTTTCATTTCCCCTATCTTTTTATGGATCAACCAATCCTCCCATGGGTTTTCCATTATCTAATTAAGACCCTCACACATATATTATTTATTTTTGCTCCTATCGAAGTTAAGTTTTGGTTCACGAAGTGTATTTCTTGATTACTTATTTTTGCTTTATGTTTGCATATCTTGTAATGAAATTACACTCTTACTCTAGGGAGCGATTGTAAAGATATAAATATTATCCTTGGATCTACTGGTTTCGGGGTATAGTTTAGGTTGGGGATGCTAAACAATAACTTTCGTCTTGCATATCTTTGAATATTTTACGGATCCCAATCATTGAATGTTATATTAGTTTTTTTATTTATAGATGGTTTATTCTCTGATATCAGGAATATTTACTATGAAATTCTGGATTGGAAAAGAATCACATGCATTTTTCGGTGAAAGTGGTTTGCCTTCATTTAACACGTCAACAAATCCCTAGCTTGGATGTTGTTGTTGATCCATGCAACAACTTTGGCCACGAGCTAAAATAGTTTTTAGCTATCTATTATTTTGGAATCTGATATAATTTTCTTAACTATTGTCTATGTCGTTGTTTATAGACTTATGCTGACATAGAATAGTAAAACTTTGCTTATCTATTTCTTTCCACAATAATAGAGAAAAAATATTATCGAATGTTTTCCTTTTATTTAAATTATTGTCTATATGCCTCTATGCCATTGCTATACTTTCGGTTGTTTGGTTGATTGATGACTTTTATTCAACTTTTCCTATTTAAATTGCTCATAGAAATGGCTTAGACTGTGTTAGAATTTGATAGACAATGACTCCTTTGAAATCAATCGTTTTTTCTTCCACGCAAGACTGAAATAATAGACTCACCCCATGCATGTTTGATAGTGTCATAGAGATCTCAACATAAAATATCTCTTGGTATTTTGGAAGATAAGGTACTAGGTTTTTATGTTCTATTTTAATATCAATTATTTACATTTGTAAAACTAATCAAACTATTAGTACGTTTTGATTTGCTATTTTTGTTGACCAATTTTCTTTTCTATACCTTTATCTTTTATGTTTATTTCTTTTTGTTGGAACATTTGTTAAATAATAAGACTGAGATCTAATAAGGAGAATAAATAGGTAGAAATACCACTTTATTAACTTTTAAAAATTAATTACAAATATCATCTTACAAGTATGCTTAGTAATTATTAATTCTTTTAATTTAAATATTTTTTTATTTTTATTAATTTTTAATAGAACAAAATTTGTTAGAATTTCTTATGAAATAATAATATTAATTGTTTCAAAATTGTTTAATAGATATCTAATTTTCATTTCAATTACATGGACATAATTTCATTTCAATTACATGAAAATATGTTCATTTAAATATTTACGTAATCTGATTTTTTTTATCATAGAAATTTATATCAATTATATTTGAGTGAGCATTGTATATACCTTCAATTTTTTATGAAAATTTGTAAATTATGCAAATAATACATAATCCATGTTAATTTGCAGACATGTTTAGCATAAAAGGAAAATTAGAGTTCTATACGAGTTATTCTATTATAATTATGACACATTATCTCATATTATATACTTTTACAATAATAATTTATCATATCAATAAAATTTTTTGTCTTGAATCGTTTCATTAGTTCAACGATTTAATTACACGCATGATTAATATTTTATGTGTTGAGAAAGTATAAAATATATATGATACCATTTGACTAGTTCATAGTAAATGATAGAGAGAGTTTTAGAATGATGGGTGAAAGTTATGATTAGTTCATGTGTATTTGTTTTTTTTACATAATACATAACAAAATATGATTCATGAATAAAACCATTAAAACAGAAATCATTTTTGTGAAGTGATTGGTCTGTAGAAAGAATGAAAACGATCTACTGAAATGTGTAGAAGATCTATCTCACTTCTCAAAATTATACTAATTGATGACTTTATTTTATAATTAGTTAAAGTCTCCAAGTACTCTAAGTCATATATTTTTTTTTCATTTGATCCCTTACTTAAATTATATTCAAGTTTTAAAAATTTATTAGAAATTGAACATACATGAATGGTTATATTATTTGTCACAATAATATATTCATTATATTTATCAATTTTAATATTATATTATAAATATTATCCTGCGTAAAATCATACAATAGTAAATAGTTATTAAAAATTGGATCCAAAAATATTATATATAAATCAAATAGAACTAATAGATTCAAATATATATATATATGCACATTTTTTACATACAAATATTTATATCCATTCTAGAGTAACTCATTTAGTTTATGTAATATTTTTATAAGGGTTTATCAGTTTTTAGTATTATGTAATATTATCAGTTCATACCAGAGATTTGGTGAGGAGAATGATTGTTTTGAAAACGGCAGCGTCGATGACACAAGAAAGCAAAAAGGAGAGAGTAGGTGGGCGAGATGATAATTAGGAGGATGATGTTTTCTCTTCTATGATAACCAATCGAAGATCTACGATTTCCACAATCAATTAAATAAATGAAATAAATTTTACCCTTCCACAATATGAACCATATACCCATGACTAAAGAAAGAAGAAAAAATATATATATATAATAAAAATTTAAGATTTTATGTGTTTAAACTATGAAAATATATGAATTTTGGAATATTTTAAAGCAAACACTTAATTTATGAAGAAAATTTGATATTTAAATTTACGTTTGGAATTAAAACATTTCAAACAATACCTAAAAAATAGGCTAGTATTCAGTATGCGATTTTATTTATTTATTATTTATGTATATTTAAGTATTTATTTATTACTATTAATATTATTATTATTATAATGATTTTGTTCTCCACTAACATTGTCCTAAATGTGTCTTTCTATATATACACACATACATACATATACATATGTATATATCAAATTTATAAAACAAAATATCTATGATTTTTTATTGAAAAAATTGTAAATATAAATTGATATTTGTTTAACTATACGTTTTTTACTATATGGTCATGATCAATTTTTTATTGGCTAAATAAATGATATTTGTTGTTAGTTGATATTGGTCAAAGAAATAGTAATTCTGCAGTTTAAAAACATCATGATATAAATAATAAGAATATAATAATCAAATATAAAAAACCATATTAGCAACTAATATACAAATATATGTTTAAGTAAATGCTTTAAAATCTAAACTTAATTGACACTAATATGTAAATACATTTGATTTATCTTCAGAAAAATAAATATATATATAAGAAATAAACAATGATATATATGAAATCATTGAACATATATATAAACTACATGATCAATATGATAAACAATTGATGATTTCAACCAAAATTTATAGTTTATTGTAATATAATAATTCATATATAGAAATCAAAAAAATAAATATATGTTACTCTAAAATTATAGAACAAATTTTGGTTGTTATGGTAAATCGAATTGCAATGTTTACGTCAGCCAGTCAGCTTGAAATTTTTGTTGCTCCTAACCATATCAAAACCATTAATCTCAAAGATTTTTTTTTTTTTAAAATTGTGTTGTGTTGAAACAATTTAGAAGATTATAAGGTATTGATACTTGAATCAAAATTCCAACTGAAAAAAGTCAAAATATATGAGTTACTATAAAATAAGTCAAAACTGTTTGTTCTAACTATATTTGAATATCGTGTTATAATAAAAAAATTAAATTAATAGTATTTATTAAAAACTTACTAAAGACGTATATATATTATATCAAATATCTTATAAACTATATCTTTTAAAAAACAAATAAGACAACAATTGTATAAATCATAAAATATTTATCCTTTTTTACTAAAGAATTGATAATTTTTTCCTCCTTTTAAAATCTAGAGAAACAAACGCATTCGTTATGAAAAAACATTCATGTATAAATATTTTCAAGCCAAATATAATAATATATAAATATTGACTTAAAATATAAAGGATTATTATACTGTATATATTTAAAATAAATTAAAATAATTTTATATCAATAATAACAATAATAATCCAAATAAAAAAAGTAAATAATAATAGTAATAATAATAAATGTTAAATCTCTTTATTGCAAGAGTTATTTTGTTATAATGTGTACGTAATGAAATATACAACTATTCTTCCAATGAAAATCAATCACATTTTATCATATATCGATACTTTTATAATAAATAAATAAATAAAATAAAGAAACAAGAAAATTCTAACCTGAAACTTTCATTCTACCCTAATTTACATCTGCTGCGTCCAACCATTCTCTGTCCCCCTCCTTGCGCCTCCATCCCATGCTTTCATTTCTTTTCTCTCCTTTAACCCATGCTCTCATTCCTTTAATCTCCTCCATTAGTTTCTCTTTGAAAATAAACCTAAGCTCCGCCGAAGGATCTTACTTCAGCTTCTTCGTCGCAACCTCGAACCATGACTCCTCGATAGAAGAGGTAAATGCCTCTGAGATGACCGAGATGAAATGCTCGAGCATATTTGGTTTGTCCTTACTTTCATCCCATGTCGTTTCCCAACATCTTCCACTGGAGAATCCTTTGCTCGCGTCGTCGCCACTAATGGGGTGTGATCATCGGTGGTTATGCAGAGGAAGTACCGAGGCATAAAACAGAGTGCGTAGGAGAAATTTGCACCAAAAAACCGTAATCTGGCGAGCTGTACAGGGTTATGGCACAAGATGTTCACGACGGTGGAACTTTTGGTGACCATGTGGCTTCAAAGGACCATAAACTTCTTATAGTGTCACTTGTCATTTCAAATTTTTAGCTATGGTTAGTGTTACTATTTAATTAATTAAGAATTATAAAAATAACGTTCATAATTAATAGAAATTTAAATGGTAGATTTAGTATGTTATTCACTCAAATTAATAAAAGGATTACTGTGAATACTAAATATTAAATTCTTAAATAAAAGAATTAATTACTCAGTATTAATTAATTTATAATTGTGAGTTTTAAATTCATAAATATAAGAATTAAACAATAAAATAAAAATTATAATGATATACATAATATTTCTTTCAAGAGTATCAATTTTACATAAAAAGCAAGTTAATAACTAAATATTTATTTAAAAGAAGGAAAAAAACCAATATTTGTATATATAGATTTTTTAAATTTTTATTATTTGAAAAATAAATATATTAATTTTCAAATTGTATATAGATAATTTTTAAATTTTATTAAATTTATATAAAAAATATAAATTTATATAAATTTTAAACTAATAATTAAAATAAAAATTAAATGGTTATAAAATTTTAAATTTATTTATAACTTTAATTATGTATTATATAATAAATTAAAAAAATTTAAATTAAATTATGTAAAATATTATAATGTTATATTTGATGACTGGATGCCACATCATTGCTCATGTGTTAGTACCAAAATACTTCGAACTTAACTTTTAATATATAAGATTTTTGTATGTCTTCAATTTTTTGTTAGTTTTATGAATCTTAACAATTCTTTGGTTGATGGATGAAAATTATACGCATTGATATTTTACATTTTATAAATTATTACAAATAAATTGATTTAAGATTTAAGTGGTTTCGAGATTCAAATAAAATATAATTTTTTTTTTATAATTGTGATTAGTGCTACAAAAATAATAAACACCTCCAAATCATACCTAAAGTTCTTAAATTTAAATTCTGAAACTTGAATTCAACAAAAACAATTGACATACTTTTATTACTTAACTAATTCACTCGAGATATTACCTTATCATTTCAATTACATGAAAATATGTTCATTTAAATATTTACGCAATCTCAATTTTTGTTATCGTAGAAATTCATATCAACTATATTTTGAGTGAGCATTGTATATACCTTCAAAATTTTTTATGAAAATTTGTAAATTATACAAATCATATAGAATCATGTTAATTTGTAGGCATGCGATAAAATATGCGACTACATTTTGAAAGAAGTCGAATCAATTCTCCGTTGTTTTATTAATCACGGAATACGTTCTTATATAGTACACAATATCATACGCAAAAAGGAAATATAATATCGCAGAATATTATACAATCTTCGAAAATATTTCGGTATTAAATAAGATATCGGAAATATCCAGAATATCTCGTAGAATATCATCAGAATAATCCGTGTGATATCGGAGAATATTCTCGTATCAATCACACGGATTATATCCGTTAATACCCTCCCTCAAGTTGGAGCGTGCAAATCGTGAACGCCCAAATTGGAAGAAAAACGCTCATCCGGTACGCCATAGGGCGTCAGGTTCGGTACGCCATATGGCGTCGGGTTCGGTACGCCATATGGCGTCGGGTTCGATACGCCATAGAGCGTCGGGTTCGGTACGCCATAGAGCGTCGGATTCGGTACGCCATAGGGCATTAGGGGTCTGGGTTAGAAGAAACAGAATAGAGGATCGGAGAATCATAGATAACAGATTCAAGAATCATTGAAAACATAAGGAAATTTTCGTCGGAGAGAAAGGAGGAAGAAAGAAAATCACAGAGAACAGGATCGAATAAATCAATTTTCGTCGATTGAGAAGAAAACAGAAGATTGATCAATTTTCGAGAGGAAATATAGGTATATTTAAAGGCGGAATTTAGGAAGAAGAAGAAAAAGAAGAAGCAATGAGCAAGAGAAGTAGAACGATCGAAGAAGAAGATTCGACTGAGGAAAAGAAGAACCGACCGAGAATCTGGCGTGAAGAAGAAGAGAATAAGGATCTGGCGTGAGAATCTGGCCGGGAAGGAAGAAGAAGAAGAATAATTTTGGAGAAAAATAAGGCTAGGGCATAAGAAGAATCTGGGAGAAGAAGGAAGAGACTGACGTAGAATAAGAACCAAAGAGGTGGGAAAAAAAGAAGGAGAGAAAAAGAATCGTACGAGGAAAAATAATTTTTTTTAGGTTAGAAGCTCTGATAGCATGATAAAATATGCGACTACATTTTGAAAGAAGTCGAATCAATTCTCCGTTGTTTTATTAATCACGGAATACGTTCTTATATAGTACACAATATCATACGCAAAAAGGAAATATAATATCGCAGAATATTATACAATCTTCGAAAATATTTCGGTATTAAATAAGATATCGGAAAATATCCAGAATGAATATCTCGATATCATCAGAATAATCCGTGTGATATCGGAGAATATTCTCGTATCAATCACACGGATTATATCCGTTAATAGCATATTTAGAATAAAAGGCAAATTAGAGTTCTAGAGGAGTTAGTCTATTATAATTATTGACGCATTATCTCATATTATATACTATTACAATAATAATTTACCATATCAATAGAAATTTTGTCTCAAATCATTTCATTAGTTCAAACGATTTAATTACACGTATTTGTTAATCATTGTATGTGTTGAGAAAGTATAAAATATATATGATACCATTTGACTAATCATAGTAAATGATAGAAAGGGTTTTAGATTGGTTGGTGGAAATTATGATTAGTTCATGTGTATTTGTTTTTTTAAATAATACATAACAAAATATGATTAATGAAATGGGTATCATTTTCGTGAAGTGATTGGTGTGTAGCAAAGAATGAAAGCGGGCATATTGAAGTATATAAAAGATCTGTCTCATTTTCCAATATTATACTAATTGATGACTTTACTCTATAATTAGTTAGTTTCCACGTATTCTAAGTCATATTTTTTCACTTGTCATTTGATCCCTTACTTAAATTATATTCAAGTTTAAAAATTTTTATTTTTGTATATCTTCAATTCTTTGTTAGTTTGTGAATCTTAACATTTCTTTGATTGATGGATAAAAATTGTACGCAGTGACATTATACATTTTATAAATTATTACAAACAAATTGATTTGAGATTTAAGTAGTTTCTAGATTCAAATAAAATACAATTAGTTTTTTATAATTGTGATTAGTGGTACAAAAATAATAAACACATCCAAATCATACTTAAAGACGTTAAATTGAAATTCTGAATTTTGAATTCAACAAAAAAAAATTGACATATTTTTATTACTCAATAATCATCTTTTCAATAAAATTAATTCAGTCGAGATATTACATTATACAATTTTTAAATTATATATCATTTTAAAATATTAGTATTTTACTAAAAAAAATGATATAGTAAAATTTTGGGTAAAACTTCTATTCCCACCCAAAGTTTGGGTACTTTACCTATTCCCCTCATATATCAAACTCATCCTATTCCCCCCTCATGTATCATCCCTAATCATATTCTTCTCTCATGTATCAAACTCATCCTATTTCCCCCTCATGTATCACCCCTAATCCTATTTCCCACTCAAGTTTTCTAATTGAGCCTATTCCCCCACACCGTTTAAAATTATGTTCAATAACCAGAATTGTGACCCAAACCTTAAAAAACCATCAATTTTGACCCGATTTCATACCCAATTTTGACCCGACCCGACCAAAATTAAAATTGAATTAAATCCGGTTTACCCAATTATTAATCCGGTCCGGTTTGATATAATTTTGACCGCTTTACTGAATTTTGACCCAACCCAATTTATTATAATTTTGACCCGGTTTACTGAAATTTTGACCCGATTTTGTTGAAATTGAACTGGTTTTTCTCGGTTTTTGCTGAAATTTTTATCCAGTTTGCTGAAATTGATCCGGTTTTGACCCGGTTTTGTTGAAATTGACCCGGTTTTGACCCGGTTTTGTTGAAATTGACTCGGTTTTATCCCGGTTTTGTTGAAATTGACCCGGTTTTATGACTACAAGAAAATTCGGATTTCGAGACTGAATTTGCAGACTGACATATCCGTCCCTAAATTTAGGGACGGATTAGGGACTAATTAAAGACGGATTAAGAAAACCGTCCCGAATCCGTCCCTAAATTTGGGGACCGAAGGTCAGTCCCTAAGTCGTTCGTAATTCGGGACGGAATCGGGACTCAAATTTTTTCGGTCTGAAAATTGCGGACTACTGACTCAGCAATCCGAAAATTGCGGACTGCTGACTCATCCGTCCGCAATTTTCGGACCGAAAAATATTTCAGTCCCGATTCCGTCCCGAATTACGGACGACTTAGGGACGGTTCGCCGGGAAATATTCATTCCAGTCCGCAATTCGTCCCGAATCGGTCTTAAAATTTTCTATTTAATCTCTTCTCTTCTACCCGTTTCTCACACACAAATCTCATATATTTCTCTTTATATCTTGTTATCGTTTCTAAGTGTAATGGCATTGTCGTCGAGATCGAATATTTTCGTTTCGAGACAATGGATGTATAGAAGAATTGATCCGGAAACTCAAAGTGTATCGAAGGAGTTTCTAGAAAGTCGTACACAGTTTATGACGGTGGCGACAAATCAACAAATTTATAGAGAAAACGGTAAGTTGGTTTGTCCCTGTATAAAATGCAAAAATGAAAAATTCGTTAATGAGAAAACCGTTTGGAATCATCTCTATTTAAGAGGGTTTACTCCAAATTATTTTATTTGGTTATCTCATGGAGAGAATTTTGCACCACGAACGAGGGATGTTGTGGAAAATTTTAGTAGGGGTATCGTAAATCATGAAGTGTCTCAGACATTTCAAGATGTAGAAAACCCTTATGTAGAAATGGTACAAAATGCGTTCGTGGAAAGAAACGAATATGAAAATATTGAAGAAGATCCGAATGAAAAAGCAAAAACATTTTTTGAAATGTTAGAAAATGCTAGGCATCCACTGTACGATGGTTGTAGAAGTGGTTTATCACGGTTGTCTTTATCTGCACGGTTAATGAATTTGAAGACAGAAAATAATCTTTCTCAGAACTGCATGGATTCTATATCGCAATTAGTAAAAGATTATTTGCCGGAAGATAATAATGCAGTCGAGTCATATTATGAAACAAAGAAGATGATGAGATCATTGGGTTTATTGCCGTATCAAAAGATTGATGTTTGCCAAGACAACTGTATGATTTTCTGGAAAGAAACTTCGGACTTGATCAATTGTCGATTTTGTGGAAAAGATCGATTTTATTTGACAAGAAATGGAAAATCGGTTCCGTTTCGTCGTATGTGGTATTTGCCAATTACAGACAGGATAAAAAGATTGTATCAATCGGAGAAGACTGCAAGCGACATGAGATGGCATGCCGAGCATTCAAGTCCTGACGGAGAAATGTGTCATCCCTCAGATGGTGAGGCGTGGAAACATTTTAACAAGGTATATCCTGATTTTGCAGCTGAGAGTCGAAATGTTTATTTAGGCCTTCATGTTCCAGATATTTTTTTGCGGCGTTGGTCGAACAGCTGGTAAGACGAAAGAGATATGGCTATCACAACGAGATCTACACATTGCACATACGTATGTTTTACTCAACTGTGAATATCTACGTCCTTTTGAAAGGTAATATCCTATAAACTTATAGATTCAATTGCGTATGCGTATTTTATTTGTAATATTAATATAATGTTTCTGAAATTTTTTAGGATGTTCGATGATGTATTGAAGAATACATATATGAATATTGATGAATCTCAACTCCAAGAATTTAAAGAAAGAGATTTCTCCACATGGATAAGACAATATGTAAGTAAATGATAAATATATATTATTGTTAAAAGAACATATTTATATCGATGATTGTTTCATTTAATGTAGGTTGAGATTGGCAATCACCTGTTATGGCTACGCGATCTTGTTAAAGGACCAATTCTAAAAGTTATGAGTTGGCTCATGTATTTTACACGTGGTTACAACTTTCATACATACGAGCACGGAAAATTGAAGTCAACTATGAACTATGGTGTATGTGTGAAAGGTGAAAGCTATTGTGAATCGACAGACGAACCAGATTTTTATGGGATTTTGAAAGACATTTTGCAATTGGAATATCCAGGTATTAATACTAATAATCCAAAAAAATTCCTTTCGATATCACATATATTATATTTTCGAATATGTTGACTTATATTTGCCATTTTTTGTAGGTTACGTCGGTTTAAGAGTGATGTTATTCCGATGTGATTGGTTCGATCCAACAAACGGTCGCGGAACAAGAATAAACAAATTAGGTGTCGTAGAAATTAATTATACAAGAAGATATGCAAAATACGAGCTTTTTATTCTTGCGTCACAAGCCGATCAAGTTTATTACATCGTATATCCACACACTAGAAAATATTTTGGTTGGTATGTCACAATGAAGATACTTCTAAGGATAAAATATAGCGACAACATCGAAGACAAATAACTAGCGATGCAAGAGCAAACTACCGAAATTGCTTAAGTTGATGTGGTGATTATAGAAGAACTTGCTCATGGAGAAATTGAATACATTGAAATAAATGAAAATGAAATAGTTAAACCAATAGAAAAACAAGAAGAAGAATTTGAATATAATTTAGAAATATAAGAATCGACAGAAAAATTATCCAACTCAGAAGATGATTCTTGTTAAATTTATTACATGTAAACTATTTTTGTAGTATAATTATCTTATCGAATGTTAAATTCTTGGTCAGTCCGTAAACCGTCGCCAATTTTCGAACGAATATCTTGGTCAGTCCGTAAACCGTCGCCAATTTCCGGAAGGTTGTCTTGTTCCGTCCGGAAACCGTCGCTATTTCCGGACGGTTCGCGACACCCGTCCGGAAATGCTTATTTATTCGACCCGAATTCATTTCCCCCAAACTTATCGTCGCCGGTTTCGCTCACTTTCTTTCTTTTTCGCTGATTTCGTCCGCTGTCCATCCGCCTTCCGTCCCCCGTCAGTCGCCGCGTCTCTCCGACCGACCGCCGACCGCCGCTCTCCCTCCTGCGTGTGCGTCCACTGTCTGTTTTCGCCGTTTCCGTTTTTGCCGTTTTCGGCTATTTCTTTCTCCGATTATATTTCTCATTTGTTTTTTTGGTCTACAGGTGTTTCAATTGTTCTAATACAGGCAAAATACAAGTCGAAAGATTCAAAAGGATTGAGATATTCTTTTTTAATAGATATTTAAACATGTATAATTAGATTATATTTGCATTAAGTTCGGAAAATTTTATTGATTATATCTCATGGTGGAAGATCTTAATCAAAATTACAAAGTAAAGAAGTAGTTAACATTTTAACGTTTGTGAAAATTTTTTGTTTATAAAAATACTATTCATTCTGCCGTTTGTGTTTTAGTATATAGTTAGATGAGATAAATTTTATTAATATCTTATGATTAAACAAAATATTAAAAAAATTGAAATCATTTGCTATTATTATTTCTCGAAATAAAATCTACATGTATACATACATGAATACGTGTACATATACATCTGTTTATCTGTGCTAAAGAGAGGGGTTCCTCTTTCTAAATTTATAAAAAAATGACACAAAATCTATTTTGCAAGTGCCCACAAGACGACTACCCTCCGTGAGAATAGTGTACCATAAATTTTGACCAATTATGTTAATATATATGTTTTTTAAAATTAAAAACATATATATTAAATTATATATATGGTGTTAATTTTATATTAAAATTAATTAGTGTTTAAGTAACAATAAAATTTTTTAATATAATAATTACTTTTAAATTACAATTTTAGTATGTCGCGTCGTGTTGGAAGAGGCGGTAATAATAGAAACCGCTCAACATCCGAAGAAAGCGCTAATGGACCACAACATCAGAGACAATCATCGGATCCAGTATATTCGGATTTTATGAATCCGAATTTATTTCACACT
>CM071862.1:1398488-1432949 GCA_036759665.1 Gynandropsis gynandra
TAGGTATCCTCTTGAGCCTAGAAGTTAACGATGGACTGATAAGTGTCACCGGGCATCCAGTTCGCCGGAATAACGGCATTAGCGACAACGACATTTCCGGACACGCCAGAGGTAAGACATTAGGGTTGATACATGAAGGGAGAATAGGATGAGTTTGATACATGAAGAGGGAATAGGCAAAGTACCCAAACTTTGGGTGGGAATAGGAGTTTTACCTTAAAATTTTCATGCTGAGTGATTTATAATTTAAAATCTAATTACAAATAAAGAATTTAATTGTGAATATAAATATCAAATCTATTGGCGTTTGTGAATAAATCATATAAATTACAATACATAGATTTAATAATACATCAATTAAAAATAATATCTATAAAATCGTCATTGACATAAATCCTACATTTTTAAAACAATTATTATAACATGTCAAATACTATACATTTTTTCAAATGATTTTATATATAGGAAAAATATCAAAAAAACCAAAATTATTTTTAACTATTTTTTATTAATATTTTATTAGCTTTAATTTTTTTATTATAAGGTGTGATAAAGGAGTTTTTCCAAAATTTATATTCGCTTTATCTATTTATTAGATTATATAAATTTCATATTTTTAATATAATGTGTTATTTGTGATAAATTAATTTTAATTATATAAATGCAAATTGTTAATATTATCACGTGATGTGCGCAGATTCCTTTTCTAGTATATATATTAAATGTAATATAAGAAATAAGCAGTGTTCGAGAAAACGGTCTGGACGGCCGTCTAGGCGGTGCCTTGGGCAATGTCTCTAGCATCGTTCGTGCCTCCTTCCACGGTCGATTCACGAAACCCAGTCTGCATCCACGATCAATTCGTGAACCCATATCTCAACCGTCGATCGATTCACTGGCTCCACCCACGGTCAAATTCGCGAACCCTCTCTCCACCCACGGTCGATTCACTGGCTCCACCACCGGTCGATTCGCGATCTTCGCCCTCGGTCGATTCCATGTCCCGTCGTCGCTCCTGTCTGTTTCGGTGAGAAGAAGTGAAGGACACATTGAGCACGGTGGAGAGAGAGCATGGTGAGAGCGTAAGAGATTGTTTCTTTATGCATTTTATTATTTTATATAAATTAAATTTACGTATATATAATTGATTTTGAATAAAGTTTATGTATGATTTATTAAATTTTTGAAAAATATATATTGATTATCCATTTCATTTTTAGTGATATGTATGGAACGTGTATATCTCATTGGTGAATGAATTGTTTCAACAATTAGTTCATCACAACCTGAACCAAAATGGAATACTTTTTGAATAAGTGATTAACGAGATTTATTTATTTTTTTATTATAATTGTATGCATAAATGATCTTGTATAGGTCAATAAAAGAAAACGAACCCGACTTTATACCAAAAGGTTCGACAATAAATGTGTTATTTAATTGTTTTTGTTATTTATTTCAAATTTAATTGTATGTGATTTTAAATAATTAAGCATTTGTAAATGTTTTAAATTAAAAATTTGAATTATATTATTTATACACATATATAAATAATATATATATCCGTTTAGCCACCGCCTAGACGCTCTAGGCGTTGGATGTCCGCCCGTCTAGTGTCTATCATTTTTTTTAACCTTGAAAATGAGTGATAATGATTTGAGACTTGATTTCGGGAGAGATATTGCCTGCCTTGGAAAAATCCTTCTTCCGTCGTTTGTGCAAGACTATGTGTATCTTATTCTTCAAACATTTCTTCATCAACCCCATTGACTCATCCAACGTCACTCCGGTCCAAATATTTGTATTTATTTATTAATTAAGAGGTAAAGACAATTAAAAGGATATAATATAATGTAAACTAGCTACTAATTGTTCAATAATCGATCATATAAGTAGATTTTGTTAGAAAATTTATTCTAACGTTGATTTGTTTGATAATTGTTATTAAAGTATACACGATAATGATTAGTGTTGTATTGAGAATACAATTATCAGGTGAAAATCTCTCTACGGCAATCGCAATTATAAAAATTTAATGATGATTTTGTGATTAATTACAAATTGATGTTTTATTGTAATTAATAAAATTTAAAAGATATGTATAAAAAGATATGTCTTTTCATTATTACAAAATACTTAATGCATTTTAAATCATATACCGTAATAATATTCATAAAAAAACAAAAATTCTCTTATATCATCAAAAAGAAATTTGAGGAAAAATTGATGGAATTTGACATTGGAGAAAAATTTTCTCGACTAAAACCATGGAAAATTCAAATACGTAATTTCATATTGTTTTTTGTTGATTTAATTATTTTATTAACGATTCAGTTCCATATTTATAGAATCGTAAAATTGAAATAAATATATATTTGGTTTATAGATTCAGCTGCTTGATTATAATTGTTTACATGTCAAATACAATTGGTCGAACTTGGGTTTGACACAAATAATTTCATGGATTAGTCCAAAGTCAACGCAACGTATCTTTTATTAAGTATGTATCCTCTTGAGCCTAGAAGTTAACGATGGACTGATAAGTGTCACCGGGCATCCAGTTCGCCGGAATAACGGCATTAGCGACAACGACATTTCCGGACACGCCAGAGGTAAGACGGACGTTGAATGGACCGTTCAAAGCCTCGCCGGAGTGTAGCTTCCACACGGCGGACCTCATTTCTTGCATGGCCATATAGTTTCCTCCGGCGGGTTGGATTTCCACGGCGGCCAAGTTCCCATCGCCATTTATATATTTCACGATGAACGATATGTAGAAAGGATTTGCTCCGGCGTCCATCTGGAATGCTATAGAAGTTCCCGGGTACAAACAAGCCACGCTTCATGTGAAATATTTTTGTACTCATAGTGATTAATATGTACAAGTAATAAAAATTCAGAATGTATAAATTAAACAAATCAATTAATATATTGTAAAATATTATAATGTCATTATTCGACTAATAGTTTTAGATCTAACAAAAAAAATCAGAACTATGATTTATCATATTTGAAAATCTGATATTCATAACACTCTTGCATCCATTATTAGTAAACTAACATTAAACTATTAAAATTATGACGCCATATATTCTAATATATATAGTATTAAATATAAAGGGTTTGAATGAATAATTATTTTAACATATAATCAAGGTCTACACTTATATATAGAAGAGTTAATGATGATCTAATGATATATAATTACATAATTGTAATATATAAGTGTGGATGTAACTAATGATTCATTCAAACCCTTTACATTAAATGCATTTGGATGTAACTAAATTTAATAAATAATTTAAAATTTTAAAATTATTCTGATTCATTTCATATTACATATATTACATATGGGACAACATAAGTAAGAGTTGGAAGTACCGTGTATAATTAACACGTAGAACACCAGCGGCTCGGAGTTGGTCACCAAGACCAGGTTTAGCGAGGGCCCCAAAGGCCGAGCCACTAAGGTCGAAATGAACCGGATCCGACGCACTTGGTCCACCAGGACCCTCGTCCGTTATCACCACGGTGACCGGACTTCCCGAACAGGCCGCATTCTCCGTGCATTCAATCTAATAACATGCATAATTATATTATAATCCCCAAAAAAATATAAAAACAATTGTGAAAATTTTATTTTTTAAATAAAGAAACCTCGCCCGCTTGGGCAATCAGCCATCCATTCTGCCCCGTAAGTTTACGCGACTCGGTCCCCTCAACCACATGATCGGGTGACTTTGCGTTGAAGGGTGGATTCGCCACAGCATCTCCAAATCCACAAGCCCCTCCTATACGTACATTATTAATTTATCAGAATAATTATTTGAATATATAAATTAAAGTATTTGAATATATAAATTATATGTGTATCATTACAATGTAAATTACCTGTGCTTCCGGCTCCAGTAGCATCACCGTACCAAGTGGCTATGGCCGCAGTGAAGTTTTGGGAATGACATGACTTTATGGAAATTGCGAAGATCGTAGTGAGAGCGACGAGAAGGTAAATATTATTAGATGCCATGATTTATATATTATTTTATCACAAATTGTATATCTATTTTCTATTCGTTCTAAATCTTGACTACTTATGTAAGGTGTATATGTATATATATAAGGTGCATGGGATATTTAATGGTGAAATTTCCTTTAACGACGTGCATGCAATTTAAGTGAAATTTGTGGACTTTTCAAATTATAACAATTGTGTTGAGACAAACAACCCAATTGTTTTGTCTCAACGAGACCTGAACAATACGTTCGTCCTTTCGGCGCGGAGGAAACGATAGTATGCCGTGGCTGTTGAGTTGGAGTACGTGACCGCCACGTTAGGGCATAAACAGTATCCTCACTCACATACCAAAGTGAGAGATTCTGCGTCGCACTCTCCTTTTTCTACGGCTTCGCCAACTGTCAGTGACGGACAGTATCTTTAGCAAGTAAGCCGGCAAGAGAGAGAACCAAACTCCTACTTAAAATCTAATCTAAATTAGTTTAGTTTAATATAATATAATCCCATGCATTAACTAAGCGATTAATCCATTTATTTATATTTACACTTGGAATTTAATAAGAAAACAAGGTAATAGCGTTATGTTAGGAGAAGGAGAAAGAGTCAGATCAACCCTTGATTTTCGCTCACCATCCAAATTAGTTCAGTTCGAACATGACTAATAACATTGCCCCATGTTTTTGTTGGGATTAAACATCTTCTAAACCGGTTTAGAAATCGGTCTAGACGACATTTAGACGTTAGGCAGATGCTAGACGTCCCGATTAATATATAATCAGAGGTTTTAGGCGGAAGATTCGTCTGGACGGTCTATAAGTGGATGCCTAAACAGGCTAGACAGTCGATTAATTGTTAGGCGGTGTTTTAGGCGGCCGCCTAGATGATGTTTTATTTTTTAAGGTAGAAAAAAATTAAGTCAAAAAAACTTTAGCAACTAGTTTATCGAGATGACACTACAAAAAAATAGGCGATTTTCAACGGACATATCCGTTGGAAATCGCCCAAAATCCGTTGAGCTCGTTGGAAATTGCGTGTTACAAATCGGGATCCGTTGCGATTTCCAACGACTTTCCAACAGACATTATCTGTTGAAAAATTGTGACGAACGCCCAACGGATAGAACCGTTGATTGTAGTGGATGTCCGTTGAACAAAGTGTAACGAATGACCGTTAACAAATTGCAACGGGCGTCCGTATCATCAAATGAGGAACTGTTGATGGATGGGTCTTAGATTGGTCAAGTTGATTCCTCCAACGAATCTTGGTAATTTTCATCGTCCTTGTTTTCTTCTCCTTGAAAATGTTGCTTTTAAAATTGTCACACAATTCGTGAATTACTTTTTTTGTCTTTCGTGATAATATACTTGGTTTATATATGTATTTACATTGTTTACGCTTTTCTCATTGAGTCACAAAGTAATGTGTGTTGATGTTGGAGTTTTAATATTCATTTGTGATAATGGTCATTTACCATATTTGCATTTGTTCATAATTTGATTGTCATTCCTTGTAATGTAAATGCAAATATGGGTGTGGTAGAGCAGATTGCATTGCAAGATGGAAGCACTTGAGGGAAGCATTTAGTAGGGAAGATCCACTTTTTACTCTCAAGCATTAGCTTCCTTTCCATCATCGTCTCCATTTAGTATATGCTTTTCTATTCTATAAAAAATATTCTCATAAAATTGGATTAAAAAGAACACATTGGTGAAGATACCGAAGGAAGCACTTGATAGTTCAGAGTGAACTTGACGAAAGCTAGCATTTATGTCCAACTAGAGGTCGCCAAACATCGCTCATCATATGCTTCTACTTTAAAGGAATCCATTTCCTTTCATTTTTCATCTTTATTTTTATGGATCAAACAATCCTCCCATGGTTTTGCCATTTCTCCAATTAAGACCCTCACCCAATATTGTTTCTATTCTATAAATAAAATACTCTCATAAAATTGGATTAAAAAGAAAACATTGGTGAAGATACTGAACAAGCACTTGATAGTTCAGAGTGAACTTGATGAAAACTAGCATTTTTGTCCAACTAAAGGTCGCCAAACATCGCTCATCATATGCTTCTACTTTAAAGGTATCCATTTCCTTACATTTTTCCTCTTTCTTTTACGGATCAACCAATCCTCCCATGGTGTTGCCATTATTCTAATTAAGACCCTCACCTATATATTGTTTCTTTTTGCTCCTATCGAAATTGAGTTTTGGTTCATGAAGCGTATTTCTTGATAACTTATTTTTGCTTTATGATTGCATTTCTTGTAATGAAATTTCACTCTTACTCTAGGGAGTGACGGTAAAGATTTAAATATTGTCTTTTGATCCACTGGTTTCGGGGTATAGTTTAGGTTGGGGATGCTAAGCAAATAACTTTCGTCTTGCATATCTTTGAATATTTTGCGGATCTTAATCATTGAATGTTATATTAGTTTTTTTATTTATAAAGGGTTTATTCTTTGTTATCATGAATATTTACTATGAAATTCTGGATTAGAAAAGAATCACATGCATTTTTTCGGTGGAAGTGGTTTGCCTTCATTTAGCACGTCAGCAAATTCCTAACTTGGATGTTGTTGTTGATCCATGCAACAGATTTGGCCACGAGGTAAAATATTTTTTTAGCTATTTATTATTTTGGAATTTGATATAATTTTTTGAATTATTGTCTATGTCGTTGTTTATAGATTTATCCTGATATAGAATAATAAAAACTTTGCTTATCTATTTCTTTACACAATATTAGAGAAAAACAATTACCGAATGTTTTCTTTTTTATTTAAATTATTGTCTATGCCTCTATGTCATTGCTATACTTTCTGTTGTTTGGTTGATTAATAACTTGTTATTCATATTTTCTTGTTTAAATTTCTCATAGAACTGGCTTAGACTGTGTTAGAATTTAATAGGCGATGACTCCTTTGGACTCAGTTGTTCTTTCTTCCGTGCAAGACTGAAATAATGGACTCACCCTCATACATGTTTGATAGTGTCATAGAGATCTCAACAAAAAGTATCTCTTGGTATTTTGGAAGATAAGGTATTAGGCTTTTATGTTCTATTTTAATATCAATTATTTACATTTGTAAAACTAATAAAGTTGTTAGTACGTTTTGATTTGCTATTTTCGTTGACTAATTTTTTTATACCTTTATTTTTTTTTATGTTTGCTAAGGAGGAACCCGCACGATGTACGGATTTTTATCAATTTTTTATATAGATCTGGAATTCATATGTCACAAATAAATTATCATATCAAATACTCATGTAGTCAATGATGTTTACATAGTTTATATTTCATTTTACAAAAAAAAGAAAAATCAATATATTTGAATTTTATTATAAACGGCTAAGTAGTTATTATATTATTATAGTTCAATACTAATTTCAAAAAAAACCAAATTTTGATATAATCATCTCATAAATTGTTTGGATAAAAAAAGATACTTAAATAATAGAATTATTTAAGTTATGTAGAGAAATACTAGTAACTCAATTAGTATTATCTAAGAAAAGATTTGTGGAGAAAGAATAACTCATTTAATATGATTTGATATTTTTCAAAAGTTAATTTTTTAGTAGCATTCTATATAAATGAACATATGAATTTATGATTTTTTATAAAATATAAAATATAATGTTTTTATTATTTTTATATATAAAATTTTGTAAATCCTTATCTTTTCATAAAATTTTAAATTTTATATTAGAGCAACCAGTATTTAAAAAAATCACATTCAACCTTCAATGCGCTATTCTTTCTTATTAATATTTTATTAGTTTCATAATTTTTTTATTATAAAGTGTAATAAATAGATTTTTCCAAAATTTATATTCACTTTATCTAATTATTAGACTATATAAATTTCGTATATCTAATATAATGTGTTATTTGTGACAAGTTAATTTCAACTATATAAATACAAATTATTAATATTCTCGCGTATTTTTTTTCTAGTATATATAATAAATGTAACTTAATAAATGAGTGATAATGATATGAGACTTGGAAAAAGCCTTTGTCTGTCGTTTGTGCAAGAATATGTGTATCTTATTCTTCACACATTTCTTCGTCAACCCCTATTGACTCATCCAACGTCACTCCGGTCCAAATATTTGTATTTATTTATTAATTAAGAGGTAAAGACAATTAAAGGGATATAAGATAAGGTTAATTAGATACTAATTGTTCAATAATCAGTAGATTCAGCTGCTTGATTATAATTGCTTACATTTCAAATACAATTGGTCGAATTTGGGCTTGACACAAATAATTCCATGGATTAGTCCAAAGTCAACGCAACGTATCTTTTATTAAGTATGTATCGTGTTGGGCCTCCGACAAATTAAATAAATGACACAACAGAAGAAATACATTAGAAGTTAACGATGGACCGATAAGTGTCACCGGGCTTCCAGTTCGCCGGAATAACGGCATTAGCGACAACGACCTTTTGGGACACGCCAGAGGTAAGACGGACGTTGAATGGACCGTTCAAAGCCCCGCCGGAGTTTAGCTTCCATACGGCGGACCTCATTTCTTGCATGGCCATATAGTTTCCGCCGGCGGGTTGGATTTCTACGGCGGCCAAGTTCCCATCGCCATTTTCATACTCCACGATGAACGATATGTAGAAAGGATTTGCTCCGGCGTCCATCTGGAATGCTATAGAAGTCCCCGGGTACAAACACGCCGCGCTTCATGTGAAATTTTTGTAATTAATATGTATAAGTAATAAGAATTCAGAATGTATAAATTAAACAAATCAATTAATATGTTGTAAAATATTATAATGTGATTATTCGACTAATAGTTTTAGATCTAAAAAAATAAAGAAAAAATCAGGATTATCATATATATCATATTTGAAAATCTAATATTCATAACTCTCTTGCATCCATTGTTAGTAATCTAATATTAAAATATTAAAATTATGACGATATATATTTTAATATATATATAATCTCTTTATTAACGGATATAATCTAGATGACTAATACGAGAATGTTCTTCGAGATTTTATAGAATATTCTGATGATATTTTATGAGATACTTTGGATAATATTATATGATATTTATTGAATATCGAAATAAAAGTGGGAAGTACCGTCTATAATTAATACGTAGAACACCGGCGGCACGGAGTTGGTCGCTAAGATCAGGTTTAGCGAGAGCACCAATGGCCGAGCCACTAAGGTCGAAATGAACCGGATCCGACACACATGGTCCACCAGGACACTCGTCCGTTATCACCACGGTGACCGGTTTTCCCGAACAGGCCGCATTCTCCGTGCATTCAATCTAATAACATGGATAATTATATTATAATCCCCAAAGAAATATAAAAAAAATTGTGAAAATTTATTTTTAAAAATAAAGAAACGTCATAACAAGTTCCACAACCCTTTCCATCGTTGAATAAGGAAGGGCCTCCAGCTGAAACCATTGCATTGAAGGGTGGATTGGCCACAGCATCTCCAAATCCACAAGCCCCTCCTATACATACATTATTAATTTAATGTATTATATTAATAATGATTAATATAAAGTATTTGAATATATAAATTAAATATGTATCATTACCTGTGCTTCCGGCTCCAGTAGCATCACCGTACCAAGTGGCTACGGCCGCAGCGAAGTTTTGGGAATGACATGACTTTATGGAAATTGCGTAAATAATAAGGGAGACGAGAAGGTAAATATTATTGGATGCCATAATTTATATATTATTTTTATCACAAATTGTATATCTATTTGACTAATTATGTAAGGTGTATATATATATATAAGGTGCATGGGATATTTAATGGTGAAATTTCCTTTAACAACGTCCATGCCTTAATGTTGTGATGGTCATTAATATTACTGTTTAATTTCCTTTGTTGGACATGTATAAATATAATGAAATTAATAGTTGTTTCCTCTCCATAAACATTATAAGACTGTTTACAATTATTGACCATTACATCATCATCATTATTATTATTTTATCTATTTCCGTGGTTATTATGATTATTATTTTTACTAAAAATATGATTATTATTATTATTACTAAAAATATGGGAAAATGGAATAATTATATTTCAGTTTTTCAACTTAATAATATTGGGCTGGGCCTAACCCAACAAACTTTGAGCCCAACATTGATTTTTGTCATTTGGGCCATGAAGAATCAAAGAGACAACACAACATTATAAGAACCCACTAGAAGTTAACGACGGACGGTGGCTTTCCAGTGCTCCGGAATGATGGCCTGGTCGCCGGAGAGACCTAGCAAAATTCCCTGGAACTTAAGCTCCGGCGGAGTTGAGCTTCCACTCAAGCGACCTCATATGTTGCATTAACCTGTAGTTACTATTAGGTCTAGCCATTTCGAGTTCTAGTTCAGATTTCGGGTTTGATATAATGAGTGTGGATTATTCGGGTTTTAAAAACAATAATCAAACAATAATTGAATTTAAATCGGTTCGATTCAATTGTATAACGGTTCGGATCGGTTCGGTTATATCAATAGAATATTATAACCAAAATAAAATCCAAACTCTATTTGTTCGGTTATTATTCGATTATTTCAATTTATCAAGTATTTTATCATAACATTATAAATAAATGGTATTATTCGAAATATTTCAAATAAATCATATATTTAAAAAATATAATATAATATATTGTCATTTAAATTTTATATTAAATTTTATTTATTAATTATATTAGATAAATATCACTTCTTTATATATTTTTTATATTTTAATGTAAATCATTGATTATTACGGTTATTCGGTTAATAACTGAACTGAACTGAATCTATTCGATTTTTTAACTTTCATATCCGATCAGTTATTTTATCTACACTCAAACTGAACCAAATGACACTAATTCGGATTAGTTTGGTTCGATTTTATACGACAAAACCGAAATATCCACCCTAATTACTACCAGGAGAATGATGCTCCACGGAATACTCACATCATTGTAGAACAATTTCTTTTGCATTTAATCTAAATTAGACCTAAAAACTGATGCAAAATGTTAAAATTTTTAATATATATATATATATATATAATGTTATAATCAATATTGGAATGTATATATTATAATTGGAGATCCACTACCATAATATTAAAATCTATACGAAATAAATTGTAATACTATATTAATATGAATTTACGTGTAAGTTAAACATAGAACTAACTTTAAAATTAAATAAATTAGTAATTCATATAAGAATTTATGTATAGTATAATAATATATATGTAACTATTATATTGCATCAAATGAACCTTTTTATTTTATTTTTTCAAATACTTAAATTTACAATTTAACAGAATTTTAACTTTTATATCCTATAGATCTTACGTATTTTTTAAATATTTAATAATTAAAATGTGGAAAATACTAACATATGATATACTACATATTACAATATAAAAAAAATATTAAGATTTTTTTATATTTTACAATAAATGTTAATGCAATAATTTAGGAACATAGAATATATTTTGAAAATTAGGTTGTTGAGAAACATAAGGAGCATAAAGTTTCAAGAGAAGAATGAGGAGAAGATAAAAGAGTCAAAGAGAAGAATAAGGAGAAGAAAAAGGAGTAAAAAGATGATCAAGAGAAGTCAAATTTAAAAAAACAAACAACAAGGATGTGCGGCTGGAAAACCGGTGGGTTAGCTGAGCACATGCGGATATAGATAAGTTAACTCGAGAGAAACAAGATGTTAACGAATCTGGAAAAATATGGAAGAAGTACGGCAGACTAAGTGAGTGCAGATCACAGAGTTGCAAGTGTACTTAGAGCGATATAGTGAGAAGTGGAGAGAAACAATTAACGTTTATTTACATCTAACTCAGGGGGAGTTATCTGCGGAAATATTTAGTGCATTATAAAGAGAGACAAATGTACTTGAAAGATTGATTCGTAAATAAAGCTGGTATTGTTTTATATTTTGGTCTTCTTGAATTATCGATTCACCAAATTGTCTTCTACAAGTTGTCAATTGGTATCAGAGCTGGTAACTTAAGTTTAGAGTAAATCTAAGAACTGGTTTGAGATCCTAGAAGACAACAATATGGAAGGACCAAGAGATCTATATTCGTTCGGAAAATCAGTCATGCTCGATGAATCAAACTATGGCTATCGGAAAGTTAAAATGAGAAGATCATCTGCAGATGAACAAGGAAACAAGAAGGATAATAAATTCGGAGCTCAATGTCATGAATGCAAAGGATTTAGACACTTTAAATTTGACTGTTCAAGTATGTCAAAAAGAGAAAGTGTTTTGAAAGGACTACGAGAAAAACAATGCTACAAATGCAAAGGCTTTGGGGACACAAAAAATGAATGTGCTGATGAAAATATGGTCAAAGGAAAATCACTAATCATGTTTAGTGAATCCAGTTCTGAATCCGGAGATGAGTCTGAAGAAGAATAGTCAAGCTTTGTTGCTTTCATTGGCATTATTGATGAAAACGATAAAGAAAGTGAAAAAGATCAACTTGAAGAGGAAGATGAAGTTGATGTAGAAATGATCTACAATGAGTGGCTTAGAATGAGCAAATTGAATGTTCAACTGATCAAGGAGAATGAGAATCTGAAAGCTCAGATTCGATATATGAAGCAAGTAATAGATGCTCAGGAAGAAGAAGTTCACTTCGTCAAAAGACAGTTAGAAGAGACAAACAAACAGCTAAAGATGTTGTCAAATGGTACTGAAAAATTGGATCACATGCTCTCTATTGGAAAAAAGTAATGCGACAACTATGGAATTGGATATATCGGGAACTCAAACAATCCGGAGAATAAATTTGTTTCGGGAGGAGATCTGCAAGAGGATATGAGGCAGAAAGGAATACAACAGTCGTGCAACACACCCAAACAGGAACATGGTTTCAAAGACTTCAATAAAAACATAAATGAAAGTTATCATGCTCATAGGTACACTTTAAGAAGGCAGTATCAGGCTTCACATCAAGGTTACAACACTAGAAGAAAAAATCAGGTACGATTTCATGGACAGAATACTGGAAGAAGGTATCAAAGTGTGAATCAAAAGAGAACTTCGGTGACATGCTATTTTTGTGGAATCAGAGGACATAAACAGATCACATGCTATAAAAAACTCAGGTATGATTCAGGTAAGTATGTTCTTCCCAAAATAAAACAGGTTTGGATAAGAAAAAGTGATCTTCAATGCAAAGTTGCTTATATTCCTACTCAAATTGATAAATCTCACACTTGGTACTTTGATAGTGGATATTCTAAACATGTGACAGGGAATAAAGAAATCCTATCAAATTTTAGTGAAAGAGTGAATGTTGGAAGTGTTACATTAGGTGATGGAAGCAAATGGAAAATCGATGGATAAGGAGATCTATAAATTTTCGGACAACCCATGTTAAACAACGTTCATTATGTGAAGGGATTGACTGATAATTTGATTAGCATTAGTCAATTGTGTGACAACGGTTACAAAGTACAATTTAAACAAAATGAATGTTGTATCATGAATTCTAACGAAAAGTGTATTCTTTCAGGTGTGCGATCATCAAACAATTGCTATGTGTGGAGAAATTGAACAAAGGAGTTTGAAAGTGACGAAAGATTATCAAATCTTGGTAAATTTTGCAGATTCGAATTATGTTGAGGTATTCCTAAACTAAATATTGATATATATTAATCGATCGTTAACTAAATTCATAAAAACCCCTCGATTTGGATCATTATGCATGTTTGGAATAATCACTTAGAGTTTGTGTTTATTGATCTTGACTTTTTGAGCTGATTTGAGATAAAATTAGGACTATATATGTACGAAAATAAGAATAATTTTTGGAGATAATGATCTGTTTATTTGTACTTGATTTATCAAGATTACTTAAGCTTTACTGAAGTACACTTATGCTAGCAAATTTGTCCTTTCTTTGAGATTCAATGTTTTACTATATATAAAAAGAAAAAGGTTTTGTTCTCATACTCCTCTAATGACTCGATGGTTTATAAAAGGATTATATTTCTAAAACGAGTTTGTTATGAGTATTTTGCTCATGTCTAAGTTGAGAGATATTCAGTTTCAGTTATAACGTCCTATGATACAAGGCTTATTCATGCTTAAATACTCCTTTATGTTGAAATTATTACATAATAGTATACCTGCAAAAGGTAATCAAGGAGCTAATGTTATATGAACAAAAGGATATCTAAACAACGTCCTAGAAGCAGAGAACAAAGAAAAGAAAAAGAAAAGATAAAAGAAAAAAAAGGAAAAGATAAAGAAAAGAAAAGGAAGAGAAAAGAAGAGAAAAAGAACGATAAATTAGTTCATAAGTGTACTAAAGATTGTTGAAAGTATCTGGTGATATGTTGAGTACACTTAAATGGAAAAGGTAACTCTAAAACTTATTCTTATTTCTCTTATGTATTTGTCCTTGATTTTATTAAATGTGGTTTAAAGAGAACGGATTGATGAACATTTTTTAGGGATAAAAGAAATAAAAATGAGGGAAAGATATGGAAAAACATCAAGTTGTAGAACCTTGTGCAAGAAAAATAATTGACCGATATTTAAATTGGTTCATTTTTTTATGTGTGACTAATATTTATTGATTTTGAATATCTGATCACACAAACAGGGGGAGAAAATGGAGGTTCTAACATTGGATATATGGTGATCAAAGCATGACGAAATGAATGAATTAATGACTTATAATGATTGTGCTTAACTATGATTGCGTTTGGTGAATGTTTTTATGCACAAATTTGAGTTTGAGTGATCAGAAATTTAAAGGGGGAGATTGTTAATGCAATAATTTAGGAACATAGAATATATTTTGAAAATTAGGTTGTTGAGAAACATAAGGAGTATAAAGTTTCAAGAGAAGAATGAGGAGAAGATAAAGGAGTCAAAGAGAAGAAAAAGGAGTCAAAGAGAAGAAAAAGGAGTAAAAAGATGATCAAGAGAAGTCAAATTTAAAAAAACAAACAACAAGGATGTGCGACTGGAAAACCAGTGGGTTAGCTGAACACATGCGGATATAGATAAGTTAACTCGAGAGAAACAAGATGTTAACGAATCTGGAAAAATATCGAAGAAGTACGACAGACTAAGTGAGTGCAGATCACAGAGTTGCAAGTGTACTTAGAGCGATATAATGAGAAGTGGAGAGAAACAATTAGCGTTTATTTACATCTAATTCAGGGAGAGTTATCTGCGGAAATCTTTAGTGCATTATAAAAAAAAACAAATGTACTTAAAATATTGATTCGTAAATAAAGCTGATATTGTTTTATATTTTTTATCTTCTTGAATTATCGATTCACCAAATTGTCCTCTACAAATTTTCAATAAAAGATATTAACACATTCTAAACATATTTAAAATATTAAAAACTAAAATGTGGAAGACATTATGATATGTCGTAATAATACACATTACAATTTATTAAATATTCATAATTTTTATATCCTATTATATAAATGATATTAAGAGATTCTAAATATCTTTGAATTATTAAAATCTAAAATGCGGAAGATATTAAGAGACGTCGTAATAGAAACAAATCTATACCAAAATAAGATTTTTTATATAAAAAAATACAAATTGCAGATTATACCATTTCCTCATTCGATTAAGGCATCTGCATTGCCGATACAGTGTTTTATACATACATCACTCTGTATATATTCTCCGTATATATATATATACATTTACAATAAAAGAAAATAAAAATAAAGCCAAGAGGATAGTAATAAAGAGGATCTACAATAAGATTCGAGCAAAGTGATTGTGTTTAGGATGTTGAAGGATTTGTCGGAATTTGATCTCTTGGGCACATCGTAAAGCCCTTTCGATTTGATACCCTCCTCCAATACTTACTTCTCTCTCTAAATGACAACAGTAACTTTCGAATACACTCACATTTACATGCAATTTGAATCCCATCAAGAACAGAAATTCCATTTCTAATCTGTTCAAATCCTCTCTCTCCAATCCACCCACTTTCGCTATGTACGAATTCTTGTAATTCCTGCCCAAAAATCATTACAGCAAATTCAAAGTTCAGCCCTTTAATTAATCGAATGCTGTAAAAGTAGGGTTTTTTTTTCTTTTTTGCTTTCCAGAACATAAAAGAGACAGCTTTTTGTTATGGGTCGTCCTCTTTTAGTCTTTAAGAGTTATATTGATGTTATATTTATATATATAGTTTTATACACTTACATATCTTCGACGTATTTAGAAGCGACCATGATAGTGGTAATGAGAAGACGATGAACATTCCGTGGACTGATTCTGAAACCGGGATTGGTTTGACAGAACCGGTCGATGTAAACATAAGCAACGACATAAACCGATGGACCGGCTCTGGTGTACCGGAAAATTCTTTCGAGGAACGATTGGATCGTCATGTCAGGGACTTCCCGGCAATCGAATACACGTGTCTTGCCGTCCTTCGAAGCCAATCTACAGCTTCCGACAATTCTCTCATTCCGAGCAAGAGTTCGTTCGATCAGAGAAGACAGAACAGTGATGACAAGAGGCATGTCTGAATCGTCTTGGTAAGAGTATGAGTACAAGTCTGACCGAAGCTTTCTCGGTGAGATCGCCAAAGAATTTGACTCCGCCATGTTTCTCCGGTAATGGGTCGCCGGAAAATATTAAATCAGAGAAGGGTTGCTGTTTCGAGAATGAAAAGGAACGATTTTTGTTTGTCGTTTGTCGTGGGGACCTAACTTTCTTTTAATAATAATGTTTTTTATTATGTGGTGATGAATTTGAAATGAAGAGAAGTTTTGTGAGGTATATATATATATATACCTGAGGAGGTACGCTTCAGATGTAGGCCACCTTCCTTCTTCTTTCTCTTTTTTAGTTTAATATATTATTTAGAAACTATATAATATTTTCATTAAATACAGTTCGTGCAAATTTGAAATCATAATATGCATGTTTATATTATATAAATGTTTCGGATTTAAATCTTGTTTTTCAGGTATAATATCATTAACATTACTCCATTTAATCAACATAAAAAAATGTACAACCATGCAAACAACTATACATCAACAATCACCTGATATCTATATTAATCATAATGAATTAAAAATTATATATTACGAATATTATAAAGAATATGACATGATATTCTCTAAAATATCATCAGTATACCGTTTAAATGAATTTTAGATTGAATTCAAAATTAAATTAATACAAATATATATATATATATATAATATCACAATCGATAACGTCATGTTTCAATATATTATGATATCTCTTTTTATAATTTCATATGAATAAGCTTCGGATTAACCCTACAAATGTTTAAATTTGATAAATACTAAGTGATTCAAGAGATATGTCAACGTCCAAACGGATTATAATAAAAAATGAAATCTACGAGATTTTAAAATGAGATTTTATTGGAAAGACAGACGACATTGGTGTTTGGAGTGATATGGAAGGTGTAGAGAAGCCACAAAGACTAAAATAGAAAAGAAAAAAAAAATCAAATATGTAAGAAGATTTGTGTGCCTCCGCATAGATGTAACAGCTAAGCATATTTTTATAATATTGTTCATTATACATATAATATGGAATATTATAATAAAATATTTTAAAATAATACGATATTCATTCATAGTGTCATATATTTCTCCGCCGACAGTTGGCGAAGGCGAAGAGAGATCAGCCGCGAGAGAGTCTCTGGTGGAGCCAGAAGGTTTAATGCTGTGAGGGACCCTTTATTTACTACGAGGCTTACGCGTGTACACGTGTGACAGTTTCGACGCGAAGGAGGTCTAAAGAAAAAGACCACAAAGCTACTATTCACACGTGCGGGTTTCCCCTTTTGGACAACGCAGTGGAACTCACCACCACTATAATCTATACATAAACAATTATTTATTAATGCTACAAATTATCTAAAATAAAAAAAAGAATTTCATAATATATACTAAAAAAAACGATATTTTTCACTATGGTCTAGAAAGAAATGGGTGAAAATCTGCCAAAATTTCATCATATCAAATTACTATATAATATATATATACATTCAAGTTTAATATAAAATGAAGTAACAAATTTAAATTTGTATAAAAACGTTAATTTATTTATGTTAACATGATATTATTTTTTTTAATAATATTTAATATTTTATTACTATTAAATTTTAATATTTACAGTGTTTTACAATTTAATGGTAAAAGTGGTATTATAAATAATCTTCCTTTTGGATAACATATTTGTTTAATTTTGGCGCACATATGTATCTTTATGTGGCAAAATTAAACAGTCAATTTCACAATTAAATTGAGTTGCAGTATAATTTTTGTATTTTGTATTGGCTTGTAATGAAATAATTAATTCCAATTTAAATTTTTTGTTTTATTCGAAAACAAAAATAAATCTATATGTAAGGAGGGACATAATGAAGTACAAATAATAAATGGTCCACCGAAAAGATAAGCTACCGGCACCGGACGAATCCGCGGCGTTTAATGCGAATATGGCCCATCATCATGATGATGATATGATGATAATGATGATGGATCTTTCCTTACAAAATATCATCCATTAAAATTTAAAACTATACGTGCCTACTTCAATTATTTTGATATTTTATTTATAATCCCCACTTTATTTATTACATCTAACATTAAACTAAATAATTGAAATTATTTCCAACCGAATTTTACATATATACACATCAAGTTCGTTGGATTCTAACGATATATCTGATTTGAATTCCATGAACTGTAATAAATTTCCTATAAACCATAATATGAAATATTTATCCCTTGAATCGACATGCAATCAAAATCTCAGATTACTTAGTTTTTTTATTATAAAAATGTACAGTTATTTTCATCTTAATATATAGAATCTGAATAGTCAGAAATAGAATCTAAGGACGTAAATTATAATAAAAAAGGATGTAATAAAGAATATTGATTTTGACCCATTTTACAGAAAATGTAAGTGTATGCATTGGTGGTCGTGCCAAAGATGTACGTGCAAGTATTGGTGGGATGTCTATTCTGTGGCCGTACATGTAATGACAGCCTCCATCACCGTTGGTTCATTAGATATAATACACTCTCTACATATATATATACATATATATATATATGTAT
Organism: Gynandropsis gynandra; assembly: GCA_036759665.1. Lineage (NCBI taxonomy): Eukaryota > Viridiplantae > Streptophyta > Magnoliopsida > Brassicales > Cleomaceae > Gynandropsis > Gynandropsis gynandra. The sequence continues at coordinate 1,417,648 of CM071862.1, forward strand.
ATATATGTATATAGTATACATATATGTGTGTACGTACAAGTCGAGAAACTTCGTAAGTCTTTCTCCATTAATGGCATAGGGAAGCTTGCTTATACTTCTTTTCACGCATGGGGATCGCTTTTGTTTTATACTTATGTCCGCTTACCTTACATTTATTTAATTATTTTTTAACGAAAATCTATATATATTTATATTTATATTATAATAAAAAATCAGAGAAATCGCATTCGAATCACGAAGTGGGGCTCAGATGCCGTCGCGTCGGTACCATCACACTTATTTCGTCCACAAAGTAAAATGATTGTAGTTGCAAAAAAGAAAATTATTATTTCGGATGAACAATTAAATACGATTTGATGATTTTTTATTATTTCGTAGTTCAATAAATCCGATTTCAACATTTGGATGAGTATATTTAATTGTTTGGATACATATTTAAATAAAATTATATGAAAAATTATGAAACTATAATTCAAATTTGAATAACAAAACAAAATCTTACAAAAATTAATTTACATACAAAAACAAGATTTTAAAATATATTCAGATTTTAGAATTTTAAAATATTTATTATTCTATATTTGTTATGAGCTCATGGACCTTTTTTGATCCAAAAGAATTAAAATAATTCGGACGAATTCCGTCGTGTATATATATGTGGATTGGGCTTGATGAAAAAATTGGGCTAAAGGAAACAGAATTCAGTCTGAGTGGGCCTCTAAAATACGGCCCAATGGGCCTTTTGAATTCGAGTAAATGGGCCTGACGTGGCAAACATGTGATTGGCTTTTTATGCATGGTCGTTTTAATTATACACGCGGCGGCTCTGTTTTACTTCGAAGCCTCAAACCCTTGTGCCTCGCTTCCGTAGCCTTCTGAATTTTCCGATTCGACTCAGGTCAGTTTTTTCTCTTCTCTGATCTCGATCGTGACCTCTTTGCTTGTTTCGGATTGTTTTAGAATCGATGATAGTCTGTAGATCCTTGGATTTCGGGTTATTAAGCGTTGTCAGATTAGGTCGTAGTTCCGAGAGATGATTACTGGATGTAAATTTCGCGTTTATTGGTGTTCGGTGTGTCCGGCCAGAGACGATTCCGGAGAAGCATTTTCGATTATTCTATGGGTGGTGTTTTTGATGCCGAGGGATTTTACTATGTTTTGCTTGCTGTGATTCGGCGATACATACTGCGTATGGGTTTATCGGCGATACATATTCGTTTTCGAATTTGGTCCATATGGTTGCGAATTGACTGCTTTTCAGGTTTGATTCATCTCATCTTCGTATATGGCTTCGGAGAAGGAAATCCATGGTGATGATGCTTCGGACACTTCCTCCTCGTGAGTGTATCTTTTAGTATTTCTGGGGTCTAGAGTTGGAATCCACATGTTTCTGTAGATTATATCTCAAATTATTATGTCAGGCCAAAGAGCACTTACAAGGATCCAGATGGTGGGAGGCAAAGGTTCTTACTCGAGCTTGAATTCGTTCAGTGCCTTGCTAATCCAACGTACATCCATTGTAAGATGCGTTAATATTTCCGTATGTAGTTTTGTTTTCGTGTCCTTTTTGGAGGGTTCGGCAATCATATTGTGACTGAATTTGTTCTCTTCGTTTTGTTCTAATGTGCTGTCAATAGTTCTAAATTAAATAGTGCTTCTCTCGTCTAAAAAATCTTGGATGTCTGGTAGGTTAATTAAAATGCAAAACAATCTTGGTATGAGGCAAGTAGAACATCAAATGTATTTGTAAAATGAATGATTTGAATCTGATTCTTGGTTTTGCGGGAAAAACAAACGACGATGTTGCTTACATTCTTACTTTTTCATATGTTTCTCTTTGATAATTTTTTTTTCTGTAGACAACCTATTTAGTGCAAGATTGCATGAATATATTGTGCCTCAAGTCAGAATGCGTACTGAATGCAACATGTTAACTTTTCTAGAGCAGTTAATTGGCTTTTTGGGAATATATTGTTTGGATATTGACCTAATTTAGTGCATGTTGGAAAAAGAGAAGTGCAATGCGTAACAAGTAGTTCATTGTCTTACCATAGTTCTGGGGATCCTGTTCTGCAGACCTGGCTCAGAATCGGTATTTTGAAGATGAATCATTTATTGGCTATTTAAAATATCTTCAATACTGGCAGCGGCCAAAGTACATCAAATTCATTATGTAGGTGAAATCTTTCTTTGAATCATGCTAACCTTGTACACTCGGGGGCTTGTAAAATATAACTTGTTTAATTTTTTTGGTTATTTTCTTGTATTAATGGACTGTTGCAGGTATCCGCACTGCTTGTATTTCCTCGAGCTTTTTCAAAATCCTAACTTCCGGAATGCAATGGCGCATCCTGCAAACAAGGTTTGCTCATTTGGTTGACAATGGTTGATGGGTATACCATATTCCACAGTTTTTGAATGTTTATGAACTTTGAACTCTGTTTTTGTGAAATTCGGCTTCTCAGGAATTAGCACATAGACAACAGTTTTATTATTGGAAGAACTACAGAAATAACCGGATGAAGCATATTTTGCCACGGCCTCTTCCGGAGCCTACACCTCCACTGCCAGCTGTAGCTTCTCTGGCACCTGTGCCACCCGCGCCACCTGCCCCATCTGCAACTGCAGCAACATCGGCTGCTTTGTCTCCAGCACTCTCTCCTATGCAGTACAACATACCTGGTGGATCTGCACTTGCTAAGAACGATACGAGAAATATGGGTTCTGCTGGAATAGATCGAAGAAAGAGAAAGTAAGTTGACCTTTATTTTTCTCTGAAGCTTTCTTTAGTATTGTATTCTACTTTTATTTCATGGATTAGTCTGTATAACTGCTGATATAAATCATCTTTTCACAAATGCCAGAAGATAGCTTTCTAATGATGGGTAATATAATTACAGGAAGGGAACGTGATTGTTTCTCATTTTGCGGGTGATGGGTCCACAGAATAGTTTTAGTATAGCACAGGCAATGCACCCATATTTTCAGTTATCGTAAGAGACTTTTCCGTAGCACAAAGGCCTTAACTTTCGAACAGAAGTCGTTATTGACGTGGCAAGATGTGTTTGGTTCTTTATGCGTGGTCTTTTCTAAACAAGTGGTTTTAATTATACACCCGGCGACTTTGGTTTACTTCGAAGCCTGTGAGACCCTTGTGCCTCGACCCGCTTGCGTCGCCTTCTGAATTTTCCGATTCGGTTCAGGTCAGTTCTTTCTCTTCCCAGATCTCGATCGTGACCTCTTTGCATGTTCCGGATTGTTTTAGAATCGATGGTGATCTCTAGATCCGTGGATTAAGTGTTGTCAGATTAGATCGTAGATCCTAGAGATGATATCTGGATGTAAATTTCGCATTTATCGGTGTAAATTTCGCATTTATCGCATTTATAGGAGGACGGGTAGCAGTGCTGGCTGGGATGATAGGACCTGGTCTGAAGATCTCCCCCGGACGTTGTACTTGTTAATAACATTGCATTTGCACAATTGCATTTGTGGCCATTCTTCATGTTATGGGCAATCTATACTGTCAAGAGAGAGGCTTGAAAAGGGTAGATGAATAAAATTCCTGGTTAGGAATTACCTTTTAATGGATAGAGATCCGTATAGCCTTCATGACCTTTCTTTTTTCAGAGATGAATTTGCACAATTGCAATTTGTTGATGACTTAAATGTTTTTATACATTATTCTTTTTTGAATTATGTCAACTTACTTGCTTTTGCCCTAATAAATTTTGTTTGGAATTCGATGTTTTGACTTAGTGAATATTTTTTGACGGTATTTATATTTTTAGATATAAATCCGAATAAAATTTGTATTTAAGTTGTTTTTTAATATTTTAGATGATTTTGTTTTGTACACAGTCGACAATTTTGTTAATCAACTTAGTAAGATGAATAAAGATATAAGCAATGGTTTAAAAAGCGTTTTAGATAGACGTTGATATCCTTGACAGCCCGATAAATTTCTAAGGAGATTTTTTTTTATAAAAATATGATACTAAAACGATATCGTTATTTAAAAAATAACAATGATGTCCATTTATGCGATTATCTTTTACCGTCTTTATTTTTATTATTGTATTCGTCTATTTATATTTATTGTATTGTCCTTCGTCTATTGATTTCACCTAAATCTTTTGTTTTTGCCTTCGTCTGTAATTCTCGTTTTTTTATCCGCCATCGTCTTTCATATGTTGTATCGTTTTTATCTCTTGTCATTGCTTTTATTTCTCATATGCGTCTTGGTTTCATCTTTACCATCGGTTTCATTTCTCGCATTCGTCTTTGCCTTCGTCTCTAATCCTCGTTTTCTTATCTGTCATCGTCTCTCGTACGTTGTTATCGTTTTCATCTCTTATCATTATTTTTATTTTTAATCGTCGTTTTTGTTTCATCTACACCATTGATTTAATCTCTCGCATTTATCTTCGTTTGGTCTAACATCGTCTTCATTCAACGTTCGTTTTTTATATTTTGTTTTTTTAATAATATTGTTTGTTGTTATAAATTTGATATTGTGACTTCAATATTTATAAATATTTTTTATAAATATTAAAATTATATATTTATACGTGTGTTTTATTTATTTATAAATTTTTTTAAGTATTTAGATTATAATTATATTAAATAATATATATATATATCCGTTAAACACTCCGAACGATATCCGCCCTATGTAGCGCACCTTAAGAACTAGGGGTGGGCAAAAAACCCGCACTACCCGTCCCGTCTCGAAACCCGTCCCGAACCCGCAAAAAATTACTCGTACCCGCGGGTGCGGGTTCGGGTTCAGGTAATTTAATTTCAATATCCGCGGGTTCGGGTTCGGGACGGATAATTTTGTTTCACAAACGGGTACCCGCAAAAAATTACATAAATGCCTCTGGTTTTGATATTTATTACCTAAATGCCCTTGTAACCCTAAAACCCTAACCTTCTTTTCCCATAACACTAAAATGAAATCGTCTGTGTAGTCAGTCATACCGCCTCTCTGAAAAACTGAAATCGCCTCCCCCCTAGAGACCGTCGCCGGTGTCCTCCTGCTCGGCCTACGTCCCCCGCTCGACGCTGCTCGCCCGACGCTGCTCGCCTGACACTCCAGCCTCCTCTCTCTCCCCTCTCGATACACCGCCCGCTCCAGCATCCTCTCTCTCCCCTCTCGATACACCGCCCGCTCCAGCATCCTCTCTCTCCCCTCTCACCGCCACCACTTCAGCCTCCTCTCTCCCCTCTCACCGCTTTGATACCATATGCAAGGTAAGTGTGAATTCATCCTTTCATTTACTTATTTTGTTTTGTTTGTTGTGTTGGTAACATAATGGCTTAGTACTCATCAATTGCAACAAATTAACAGTATTACTACCCGTGCGGGACGGGTTCGGGTACGGGTAGCGAGAATGGTGCGGGTGCCCACCCTTAAAACTAAAACCCAAATTCATGATCTGGGCCGAGACCCGGGACCCGATGCCCGGTTATTCGGGTATAAAGTCGGGTCAATATTCGGGTCCTCGTATCATCCATCGGGTTTCTCCGTTCTGAGTAGAGTTATATCAAAGAAACTCGGAATTTAAGAATTTTCCATGGCAACCCTCGAAGAATCTCCCTCGGAGGAAGGAAACACGCCGCCGCAATCATCACTACCACCGGTACGACCTCCGCCACCAAGTGTTAAAATCGCATCGAAAACGGTAGAAAACGCGGCTTCATGGATCGATGACGCACTGCAACAAGCGCTGATTTACCAGAATAATGTCACAGAGACTGTGGAGTCTGCCATTGATGTTTCCAGATCTCGTTTGTCCCAGATTCGTGAGACATCGTCGGCTCACTTCAATCAGACCATCGTAAGTTTCTGAATCTCCTATTCCTGTTCGTCACTCGGTTTGTTTCATGGCTTTTAAGGCAATCATCGATTCCATTTCAACAAATTTTCGCGTCATGATGAGTACGCGTAATAGTTTATCCTTCTTATCAGATTAAGGTTTTTGAATGTAGGATTCTATGCGAGACCTTGCCTCTGAGTATACTGTCCATGAGCATCTGCTACTAGGGAAGATAAAAGGTCAAGTGTTGCTATTCTCTTTACCTTGACTGCCATTGTTCTTGTTTATGATCTCAATTCTTTGCCAATTTGTATGCAGAGGGTGTAAACATTGCTGCATCACACCCCCTAATATCAGGCGGCGTCGCTTTCGGGCTTGGGATTTTCGCTTTGAAACGTATTGTCCTAAACCAAATGCCTTCCATGGATGCTCTGTTTACACATTCTTGTTTTCCTAGAGTACATTTCCTTAAATCGTTGATATTATTCACTCAATCAGTGTTAAAACTCGGATCTCTTCCTTTCAGGGACAAGGCAATTCGTGTACTATAGTACCTTGCGTATGTTTTTGAGTGAAGAGGTGAGTGTTGTGCATAAGATCTGCGGATGTATAAAACTGCATTGGCTTTGGCAAAAGTTGCTCATGACACCATATTCTGCATTTTTCAGGCTTTGTTTTCTCGAGCAGATATTAAAGTAAAAGAGTTGCGACAATCAATTGATCGCCTAAAAGCTGAAAGTGAAAAGCTGGAGGTAACCCTTCTCGTGTTCTTGTCATCTTGAGATTGATCTATATGGAACACACTTTATGCATTGGCCTTTAATTTGCATTACTCTCTTTATCTCCTTTTGCTTCTGCTTCCCTTTATTTTGGATGTAATTTTGAGTTGTTCTTATGGAAGTTTGAATGTAATTATGTTTTGAGAAGCTTTATTCCTCTTGAATTCAGCATATCACATTCTTAACAGTATTGGTAAATGACCTCAAATTATAAGTCATTGCTATTCAGAAATAGCAACCTGTTCTTGGGTTATGTTCCTTTGAATTCATTATTAGCTTGGATGTTGCAGAGAAGTACAACTGTAGCAGAACAGGAATTGATCAGAGGAAGGATGAAACTCAGGTTTAAGATCTGAACTTGAAAGTAGCTTTTTTAAATATCTGAATGTAAAAATTTATTATTTGATCTTTCTATATATTTACACAGACAAGCAGGCAAGCAAATCCAAGGTGTGATCCACTCAGCTTATAAAATTGAAAAGCAAGCAGCAGGTATATAGTTCTTCACTTCACTTCTGGTTAAATGCTTAATTTTTGAAACCCAATGTTTGAAAGGACAACTTTGTAAAATCAGGTTTGAAAGATTTGCTCAAAGAACTTCCCAGGAGAGAAGCATCACACTTCCGTTCGCAGGTGAATCATTTTTCTCTCTTATCGCTTGAATGCGCTTTTAGTTATTGACGATCTTTGTATTTCACACTATGCATGAGATACTTTGTCACTATCCACCATCTAGTTTATAGGGGTTAAGGTTAATATTGGAATATGCCTAAGAAAATTTTCAAATCTACCTTCAATACATGGCTGAAACCTTCCGCATTTTGCTGTCTTGGACTGTTCTATACCATCTTTGGCTATTTAAACTTGTGTATAATAGGACTGCCCTTGCTAGGTTAGGATTAGAACATCGACTCAATGATATATGGGCTTGACTGGTGGAGATGCAGCGTTTCCGTTTGCGTTTGACGCCATTTCTGTCAGCGCTTGACGGCGTTTTGTTTTATTTTGTCTGAATGGTGAAATCGTTGCGTTTGTTGGTGACTGCAACTAGAAGCGAATGGAAGAAAAATGTTGCGATTGCGCTTTGAACAAAATTACCGAAATAGATAATTATTAAGAAAAGAATTTATTTAAATTTATTTGTTTAGTGTATATTTTTTTAATTATAATTTTCAAATATTTGAAATAAATTTAAAATTTTAAAAATATTTTAATATACAATACATATACATATATATATATTTAAAACTAATATAAATTATAATAGAAAGAGATAAGGGAAAGACACAAGGGTATTTTGGTAACTTTATTCAAAACGTCCAAAAGGCAAATGTGACGCAACATAATTTCAGATTTTTAAAATATGCATTTCGGTGTGTCGGTTTTAATGTCGCCCGGAGTCGTTAAAAAACGCAGACACCGCGTTTACGCTTTACTGCGATTCCACCAGTCAGGCCTTATATCGATCTACTTGGTACCATTGCTGTATTATTTCGATTTGGTAATTTAAATTACTTGTTTACCTCAGGTGTCAAAAGTTGCTTCCGAAGCAAGGAAAGAAAAGAATGGTTTGACAAAAGAAGTAAACAAGATCAGCAACTATGGAATCTCTGTATGAACATGTTGGGGTTCAATTTTCAGTTCTCAAGCCCTCTTTCTTCATTACAGCTTTGATTTTGGAACTCAATCTGTACTTTGTTTAGATTACAGAATCTATTATACAAAATGGACATATGCTAACATTCTTTCCTTTTTTTTGTTTTCTACTTAATTCGGAAAGAAAGAAAAAAAAAATTCAAGGCGTTTCAACTTCAATTCTACCTTTATAATATTGATAACATTATATTGGTCTCATGATTTTGCGATTCGAACGATCTTGATTTGTGATTCAAACGATCTTTGTGATTTAAGCGTTCAAATGAGCCTCTTGAGTCGAAGGGTCATGAGTTTTAAGTGACCCTTGCGATTCGAATGATCCTATGCGATTCAAACGATTCTTGTAATCCAATAAAAAATTATCACGAGTATCAAGCAACCTTTGCGACCAAATGAGTCTCTTAAATTGAGGAGGAGGGTTTTAAGTCTCAAGTGAACATTGTAATCCTTGTGATCCAATGAGTCTTTTGAGTCGAAGAGGTCATGAGTCTCGACCGACTCATTGAAACTCATGACTCTTGCTACTCTTAACCCTTTCGACTTAACTTTGAAATCGTCTCTCGCACCTTGCCGCAATTTCGAAATCGCCTTTCGTTCATTGCTCTCAATTTCGAAATCGTCTTTCGCTCCTTGTTCCCAATTTCAAAATCACCTCTCGCTCTTTGCTCTGAACTTCGAAACACCCTCTCGTTTCTTACATTCAACTTTGAAATAAGTTTCATTTCGAAAAATGTCACACATGTGTTTTCACGTGCAAAAAATAAAGACACATTTGTTCTTTTTCCAATTTTTTTAATTCTTAAATTTTGTGGAGTATTTGATATTTTGCCGCCTTAGACCATGGATTTATTTAGAAAAAAGGTCGAGTTTAGAAAAAAGAAAGGTAATAAATTGGACTCCAATTACGACCCATATGGTGGTTTATATAGATTGTGGGTCAATTCGCACAGATACTTTTTTTTAATATTTTTAAATATTAGTTATATTTTATTAGTGTATAGTAAAAATAATAATTATCACTAATGTATTTTTAGATTTATATATTTATTTTTATTTGTTTATTTTTTATTTTATAATATTACGTTATTTATATTTTTTTGTCAAATATAAAAAATTAATTTTTAATATTATATTTTTTGAAAAAAAATTACAATTCGTGTAGTAATTCATATAATCTATGATTTTTGGTGCATTGAAAATTTTCCACCATGTAAAATGAGATCTAAACTGGATTAAAAAAAAATAATACAATCTACCGTAGACTGATTTGAACTCGAATAACCGACAGGCAAAGTGATATGCGCACGTTCTAAGTGGCTTGGGACGTGTATTCGGTGAACCGAAATCCTCGTTTCTTAAGCGGGATTTCTTTGAGTTGGATGGAATATTGGACACCACAAGAGGTGCGTAAGTCTCTTGATACAGTCTAGACGCATTTCAAATGTTCCCAGAACGAATTGAAGGCAAAGACGTTTCCCGGAAACGTTTTAGAATAGAAGTAAAAATTCTCTCAAACTTATATTCACTCCAAAATCCAAGCTGGTTACAAATGAAGGCTGAGACTGCTTTTATAGGCAAGTCTCAAGCCTTAAAAGAATACAAAATACATGAAATGATTGCCCTATTGCCCCTATTGGCCAAAAATAGTCTGAAAAATGAAAAAAATGGGCCAAAAACTTGTTGGAGTGCCTAAATGACATCATCTGACCGTTGGGGCGCGGGGGTGATGTCATGTTACCGTTGGGCATGCGGGGATGATATCACGTTATCGTTTGAACGCGCTGGAGCGTCCCCGTGACGTCATGTGATCGTTGTGAGCGCAGGAGTGACTTCATCAGGTCGTCTGGGTCATTTGGGCGTCCTAGGCGCCCGGGCTGATGCTGAAGACGGTCGCGACCCGTCCGACGGCCACGGACGAGTGGTCTTCACGGACGAGAGCCTCCCACGCTTCCGTCACAATCTCGGCTGCCTTGGTCCGTAAGTTCCGCGCTCGGCCCCTTGTGATTAGGCTGTGGGAGGATTCCACTTGCTCGGTGCCTCGAGTCACCTCCTCGCTTGCATGTCCGGCCCTCGGGTCGTCCTGGTGTCCGATGTCCTCTTCATTCCCTCCCCCTTGCGAGCGTTCCATATGTGGAATGCTATCATCTGCATCGAAAGGAGATAAGTCAGCAACGTTAAATGTTATGACACGTTATACTCAGCGGGTAGCTCGAGGCGGCAGGCGTTGTCATTGATTCGTTCAAGGACACAAAATAGCCCATCCCCTCTTGGTGCAAGCTTCGAGCTTCTCTTCTCAGGGAATCGTTCGGGTCGCATGTGTAGCCACACCCAGTCTCCCTCTTGGAACACCTGTGGCCTTCGCCCCTTGTTGGCTTGCTTGGCGTATTGTTCGGTCTTGCGCCTTATGTTTTCCCGAACCTTCTCGTGCATCTTTTTGATGAGTTCGGCCTTCTTGTCGCCGTCCTGGCTGGTGACCTCCTTGCTTGGTAGGGCCGAGAGATCCAAGGGAGTTATGGGATTGAACCCATAGACGACCTCAAATGGTGAGTGCTTGGTGACAGAATGTTGTGTCCTGTTGTAAGCGAATTCTGCGTGGGGTAGATACTCGAGCCACTTCTTCGGGTATTTCCGATGAGTGACCGTAAGAGTGCTGCCAAGGTGCGGTTGACCACCTCGGTCTGACCATCCGTTTGCGGGTGGCATGTTGTGGAGAACAACAGCTTGGTCCCTAGTTTCCGCCAAAGTGTCCGCCAGAAGTGACTCAAGAACTTGCTGTCTCGGTCGGACACAATCGTCCTCGGTAGGCCGTGAAGGCGTACGACCTCTTAGAAGAAGAGGTCCGCTATGTGGGTTGCATCGCCGATCTTCTGGCACGGTATAAGATGCGCCATCTTGGAGAACCTGTCCACTACAACAAAAACATAATCTTTGTTTCGGATCTTCGGGAGTCCGAGAACAAAGTTCATCGACAAGTCAGTCCATGGATGAGTTGGAATTGATCGAGGAAGATACAAACTGTGGGGCTAGCTACGGGACTTGGCTTGGTGGCACGTGATACATCGTGCACAAAGCTGTTGTACATCCCTTTTCAGGTGCGACCAGAAGAAATGCTCCTTGACTGTGGCCAAGGTCTTCTCTACGCCAAAGTGCCCCGTAAGAGCCCCTCCATGAGCTTCTTGTAGAATCAACTCCCTCATTGAGCTCTGTGGGATACAGAGCCTCCTGTTGCAGAAAAGGTATCCTCCGTGCACGTAGAATGGTCCGTGGGCTCCTTCCTTGCTCATTCGGAACACCTCGTCGAGCTCCGGATCTTGGTCGTAGAGTTCCTTGATGTGCTCGAACCCTAGGTTCCTTGCCTCCATTGTGGTGATTAGAACATGCCTTCGTGACAAGGCATCGGCCACCATGTTCTCGTTACGCTTCTTGTGCTTAATTATGTACGGGAAGGTCTCGATGAACTCCATCCATTTGCCATGCCGTCATTTGAGCTTGTTTTGACCCTTGAGGTGCTTCAGGGTCTCATGGTCCGTGTGGATGATGAATTCCTTCGCCAGAAGATAATGTTGCCATGTCTGTAGGGCCCGAACAAGAGCATAAAGCTCCTTGTCATACGTTGGGTAGTTGAGCGTGGCTCCACTTAACTTCTCGCTGAAGTAGGCCACGGGTCGTCGTTCTTGAGCAAGAACCGCTCCAATACCGATTTCTGAGGCATCGCACTCTACTTCGAACATCTTGTCGAAGTTTGGCAAGGCAAGGACATGTGCAGTGGTCAAGCTTGCCTTGAGCGCCTCGAATGCTTTGGCTTGCGCTTCTCCCCACTCAAAAGGTTTGTCCTTCTTGATAACCGCAATGAGTGGTGCGGCAATACTGCTGAAGTTCTTCACAAACCGACGATAGAAACTTGCTAGCCCGTGAAAGCTTCGTACATGTGCGGCGGTCGTCGGTGTTGACCATTCTTGTATGGCTCGGATCTTACTCTCGTCAACTTGCAGTCCCTGCGAACTTACCACAAATCCGAGGAACACGATCTCCTTTATGGCAAAGGAGCACTTCCTTCATGTTGGCATAGAGCTGTTCCTTCCGAAGCGTCTCTAGTACCAGCTCAAGGTGCTCGTGGTGCTGGCTAAGATCCCGACTATACACGAGTATGTCGTCGAAATAGACCACCATGAATTTTCCGATGTAGGCTCGCAGCACGTGGTTCATTAGCCTCATGAACATGCTTGGGGCGTTGGAAAGCCCGAAGGGCATGACGAGCCACTCGTACAGTCCTTGCTTCGTTTTGAAGGTTGTCTTCCATTCGTCGCCTTCTCTCATGCGGACTTGATGGTATCCACTCTTGAGATCGATCTTCGAAAATATTGTGGCCCCATTCAGCTCATCCAGCATGTCATCGATCCGTGGGATCGGATGCCGCTACTTGATTGTGATGTTATTGATTGCCCGGCAATCAACGCACATCCTCCATGTCCCGTCCTTCTTTGGCACCAAGAGCACGGGTACGGCGCACAGACTCAGGCTCTCCCGGATGTAGCCTTTGTCCATTAACTCCTGAACTTGTCGCTGGAACTCTTTGGTCTCCTCAGGGTTCATGCGGTAGGCTAGTCGGTTCTGTAATGGCGACCCCGGAATAAGGTCGATCTGGTGCTCGATGCCCCGTAGCGGTGGAAGCCCAGCTGGAATTTCCTCGAAAAACAAGTCTTGATACTTGCTTAGGATGCTGGCGACTTCCGGTGGATGCTCCGCTGTTTCCTGGCTTACTAAGACATCTTTGTAAATCATTAGTAAAACGAGACTTTGATTGCTCAAAGCCTTAGGAATTACGCTAGCCTTGACAAAAAAATTCGACTTGGGCTTATCGTCACGACTCAGTTTTAACTGCATTTCATAAACTTGAGCTGGACTAAGGGGCGCTAGCTAACGTTACCTTTCTGTTGTTCATGACGAATGAGTAGAAGTTCGACTTCCCGTCATGCGTTACCTCGCGGTCATACTGCCATGACCTTCCTAGTAGGATGTGCCCTGCTTGCATGTGCACGACATCGCAAAGTACTTCGTCGTGGTACTTGCCGATGCTGAAGGGTACTTTGACTTGCTCTTTCACCTTGAGCTCCCCTTTATCGTTTAGAAATTGTAGCTTGTATGGATGCGGGTGCTTCTTCGTTTCCAAGCCAAGCTTCAGTACCATGTATGCGCTGGCAATGTTAGTACAGGACCCGCTATCAATAATGAGTCCACAAATCTTTTCTTTTACGAGACACTTCGTGTGGAAGATCGTCTCTCTTTGTGCCGTTTCAGGTGGTCCGACATTGTGCTTAAGACGCGTCGTGTCACCAGCAGCTCTCCGCTCTCTGGGTACTCGATCTCGTTGTCCCGTTCATCTTCATTCGCGGACTCGTAACCTCCGCGATTAGTGATGGTCATGACCCGTGGATTAGGGCAGTCTCTTACCATGTGCCGCATTCCCTTGCACCTGAAACACACAAGTTCGCGAGTACCGGTTTGGTTAGAAGGGTTTGGTCTTTTACCTTCTGCTTTGGCACCCCTCGACATTTCGGGTGCTTTGCCCTTGGAACGTTCATCGGCCCTTGGTCTTTCTGGCAACCTTGGGTGTTGTTCGCTTGTCCTAGTGGGCTGCATCCTTCCGCGGCTTACTGTTTGCTTCCGTCGAATCTGTTGCTCTATCTGAATTGACAAATGTAGGATGTTCTGCAAGTCGTGGTAGTGCTGCCTCTCTACCTTCCTTGCGATCCTTTCGTTCAGCCCATCCAGGAAATGAGCCATTATTGTCCCCTCATCTTCGTCTAGCTCCAGCCTGTTGCGAAGATGCTCAAATTCGTCGAAGTACTCTTCGACCGTTTTGCCTCCTTGGTTAAGCTTCCTATATTTCCGTTGAAGCTCCCTGTGGAAGTGAGGAGGGTCATATCTCTTCCGCATGAGGGCCTTCATCTCCCCCCATGACGAGACTGTTCCAACCCTGGTTCGCCGCCTACTGCTCTCCTCGCGATCCCACCAAGTGACCGCGCCTTCTGTGAGTTGGGTTGCGGCATACTGTACTTCTTTATGTTCTGTAAAGTTGTAGCACTCGAAGATGTTGTCCATCCGCCTCTCCCAGTCGAGATAAGCTTCTGGATCCATGCGGCCTAAAAAGGTAGGCAGTTTTAGTTTTAACCCGTTACCATCCTGGTTCTGCCGCTGTCTTCGGGATGGCTCCTCATCCGAAGATTCGTCTTCACGGATGATGGGCCATCGCCTTCGGGGTTGCTCCTCTTCCGAAGTTTCATCATCCCGGATGATGGGTCATCGCCTTGCTCGCCTCGGCAACTCTTCGTCCTCATCTTCGGGGTCATTCCGACGTTCACGTCGTCTATGTTGAGGAGTTGGGTGATCTTCTTGATCCGCACAGTTCTCACAAACCACTGGTGCTTCCGATATTTATTGCCTTCGTTCACTTTCAAGGCGATTCATCCTTGTCTCCATTCTTTGGAGCATTTGCATGATCGCATCGAGTTGGTTGTTTTGTGCTGAGTTTTCTCCTCGTTCGGCCATCCTTTATCAAACAAGAACGATTAGTTTTAAAATGAATTGAAAGGGGTGGAAGTGTACCTTTGGTCCTTGAACCGGGCTCTCATACCAAAAACTAATACGCGCACGGGCTAAATGGCTCGGGATGCGTATTCGGTGAACCGAAATCCTCGTTTGTTAAGCGGGATTTCTTTGAGTTGGATGGAATGTCACCACAAGAGGTGCGGAAGCCTCTTGATACAGTCTAGACGCACTTCAAATGTTCCCAGAACGAATTGAAGGCAAAGACGTTTACCGGAAACGTTTTAGAATAGAAGTAAAAATTCTCTCAAACTTATATTCATTCCAAAATCCAAGCTGGTTACAAATGAAGGCTGAGACTGCTTTTATAGGCAAGTCTCAAGCCTTAAAAGAAGACAAAATACATGAAAAGATTGTCCTATTGCCCCTATTGGCCGAAAATAGTCTGAAAAATGGAAAAATGGGCTAAAAACTTGCTGGAGTGCCTAAATGACGTCAT
>CM071862.1:1432968-1448948 GCA_036759665.1 Gynandropsis gynandra
GTGACGTCATGTTACCGTTGGGTATACGGGGATGACGCCACGTTACCGTTTGAACGCGTTGGAGCGTCCCCGTGACGTCATGTGACCGTTGTGAGCGCGAGAGTGACGTTATCAGGTTGTCTGGGTCATTTGGGCGTCCTAGGCGTCCGGGCTGATGCTGAAGACGATCGCGACTCGTCCGACGACCATAGACGAGTGGTCTTCACGGACGAGAGCCTCCCACGCTTCTGTCACAATCTCGGTCGCCTTGGTCCGTAAGTTCTGTGCTCGACCCCTTGTGATTAGGCTGTGGGAGGATTCCACGGTGCCTCGGGTCACCTCCTCGCTCGCATGTCCGGTCTTCGGGTCGTCCTGGTGTCCGATGTCCTCATCACAAAGTGATAGTATTTTAAAATACATTAGGTGTATACTAGTTAATATTTAGACTTTTGTTTTTACAATTTTAGTTGTTAATATTAACTTTTTTCTTTAAAAACTTTCAAGGTATTTTTGGAACAACAAGTCTATTTGTTTAATTTTTAACAATTTTAATATTATATTTTTTAAAAAAACAAAAAATTATATTTTTTAAAAATTATATATTAAAAATTAAAAAATCTCTAGATTCTTACACACCCTCAAATCTCTCAAATCTCCTGAAAAGATTATTTTAGTGTTTTTTTTTCCATCATCTCTTTTAATCATGGATTTCCGGTTACCAACTTTGTAAACTTAACCGACGTTTCATAATTTCTCCTAAAAACTCTCATCTTCTGTAACGGTCACAGAAGCCCCCCGTCTCCCTACTCTCTTGATAAATTATGATAGTTGCATATTTTTTCCAAAATTAAAAATAATCATTTAACCCGAAAAATTATATGTATTCACAATGGCTAACTTTTCATATTTTTATATTTAAAAAAATACGACTTTAAGATTAATTTTATCTCCATCTAATTTGATCAATAAATTTTTTTAAAGAAAGTTATGTTATGTAATATGGTTATAATGATATTATATTTGGTTAGATTTAAAAAACTCTAAAATGGAAATACAATTAATTATTTTTTATAATTTTTAAACATTAATTA
This sequence comes from Gynandropsis gynandra, assembly GCA_036759665.1. Lineage (NCBI taxonomy): Eukaryota > Viridiplantae > Streptophyta > Magnoliopsida > Brassicales > Cleomaceae > Gynandropsis > Gynandropsis gynandra. The sequence goes on from CM071862.1 coordinate 1,434,039, forward strand.
AACCAAAAAATTAGAAAATAATTATTTTTAGAAAAATAAATAATTTAAAATATTAATATATATAGTGAAAATGATTACGAAATGTTTGAGTAATCATATTCAATTTTCAAACAAATAATTCAACGAAATATTTTTTTAATTTTAGTTCTTCAATCTTTCTAAATTGTTATATATTCAGAGACATTGAATGTATATAAATGTTTATAATATAGTTTATATTATTCATATAACAATTAATTTTAAAAAATATACATTTTATGAGGTTTTAATGATTTATTAATATTTAATATAACAAAATTAGATACATAAATGATTATATCAATGTCATTATTATATTTATAAATTATAATAATCTATTTAATTGTTATTTTGTTTAGAATGGTATACTGATTAACAACTGATAAAAAATATATTTTATTCGATAAATTTATAACTTTATGGTAATTTATTTTGAGCTTATATGTATTTTTTAAATCTATAAAGAAAAACAATATATTTTCATTTCGAAAATAATGTTTTAGTTATATTTTCCCTTTGATTTTGATCTTCATCATATTTTCCTCTCGAGTTTTAGTTTTCATCCTATTTTCTCTCAACTATGAAAAATCTGTCTAAAACCCCCTCCGTTAATTATCTGTTAACCGATCTAATTTCGATTCGATCATGACCGAATTTGTACTTAATTTGTACCCAAATGTTTACTTAATTTTAACCCAAATTTTAATAATAAATCAAGTTAATTATTTAATTTAATCGATTTACTTGATTTAATTGATTTCGAATAGAATTGAGTACGGTTTTTTTAAATCAATTTTTATCCAAAATTTACCCCAGTTTTGACTCAATTTTAACCCAAACCCGATCCAATATTGACCCAAATTATGACCTCAAATTTGACTTGATTTTGAACCGAATTTTTACTTAATTTGGATCCGAAATTTACTTAATTTTAACTCGAATATCAACAATAAATAAAGTTAATTATTCAATTTAATCGATTTATTTGATTTAAATGACTTCAAGTAAAGTTGAATACGTTTTTAATTGAAATAAATTCTTACCCAAATTTGACTCAATTTTGATCCAAATTTTGACCTCAATTTTGACTCGATTTTAACATGATTTTTTACTTAATTTTGACAAAAAAATTACTTAATTTTAACCCGAATATCAATAATAAATCAAGTTAATTATTTAATTTAATCGATTTACTTGATTTAAATGATTTCGAGTAAAGTTGAATACGTTTTTTATATGAAATAAAAATTTGACCCAAAATTAATCCAATTTTGACCCAAATTTCGACCTCGATTTTAACTCGAATTTTTACTTAATTTTGACAAAAATTGACTTAATTTTAACCCGAATATCAACAATAAATCAAGTTAATTATTCAATTTAGTTGATTGCGAGTCAAAGTTGAATATGATTTTGTTAATTATATCAAAATTGGATCAAAACGAATTAATCAGACCGTTTAATTGATTTACTTTATTTAATTGATACAATTAACAAAATCATATTCAATTATGATTCGAAATTAATTAAATCGAATAAGTAACTTGATTTTGATGAAAATATCAAAATTTTTTATTCTGATATAATTAACAAAATCATATTCAACTTTGACTCGAAATCAACTAAATTGAATAATGAACTTGATTCACTATTGATATTCGGGTTAAAATTAAGTAAATTCGGGTCAAAATTAAGTAAAAATTAGGGTTAAAATCGAGTCAAAATTGGATCGGTTTTGTGTTAAAATTAAGTCAAATTCGGGTAAAAATTGGATCGAATTCGGGTCAAATTTAGACTCGATTTTAACCCTAATTTTGTCCCCGATTTTGACTCGATTTTAACTTGAAACTAATTCAATTTTGACCCAATTTGGACTCAATTTTAACCCGGACTTTTACTTAATTTTGATCCGATTTAATTTTGAATGTTATATTTTAGTCAATTAGATGTGAATTTACTATACACATAAACAATAAATGTTAATTTTTAGATAATTTCATAAAAATCAAGTTACCTGTTCGATTTAATTAATTTCGAATCAAAATTGAATACGGTTTGTTAATTCTATCAAAATCAGATCAAATCGAGTTACTCGAAATTAATTAAATCAAGTAAATCAATTTAATTGAATAATTAACTTGATTTATTGTTAAAATTTAGGTTAAAATTAAGTAAAAATTTGGATCAAAATTCAGTACAAATTCGGGTTAAATTGGGTTAAATTCGGGTCAAAGTTAAAGTAAAATTGAGTCAAATTCTGTCAAAATCGGGTCGGTTCATAGATGAATAACGGAGGGGGGTTTTAGCCAAATTTTTTATAGTTGAGGGGGGAATAGGATGAAAACTAAAAATCGAGGGGGAATAGGATGAGAGTCAAAATCAAATGGGAAATAGGACTAAAACAGTATTTTCGAGGGATAGGCTGTTTTTTCCAATCTATAACTCCAAAAATAATACCTGTTTTCAAATCAATTAATCATTTTATTTTCAAAATAACCTAACAATATTAAAAAATTCAGATTTATTAGCAAATTAACAGCCAATTAGAATCAACATAATAATATTAAAAATTTAAATTTATTAGTCAATTAACAACTAAGAGGATTAAGGTCATGACTGCGAGAAAGATTAAAGGTCTAACTGGTGGAGTCGCAATCAAACGCAAACGCACCAAAACACAAATTTTAAAAATTTCAAATTATACTGCGTTACGTTTGTGTTTTGGTACGTTTTGAATAAAATTATCAAAATACACTCGTGTCTTTTCTCTTATCTCTTCTCTCTTTCTATTATAATTTATATTAATCGTATATATATATATATATATATTTTGTATATTTAAATATTTTTAAAATTTTTAAAATTTAAATTTATTTCAAATATTTTAAAATTATAATTTAAAAATATACACGAAACAAAAAAGTTAAAATGAATCTTTTTCTTAATAACTACCTATTTTGGTAATTTTGTTCAAAACGTGATCGCAATAGTTTTCTACTGTTCGCTTCTAGTCGCAGTCGTCCGCAAACGCATCGATTCCACCATTCAGACAAAATGACATAAAACACCGCCAATCAGTCACAGAAACACAGCAAGCGCAAGCGCAAACATTGTGTTTCCACCAGTCAAGTCCTAAAACCGACTGGTGGAGTCGCAGTCATTCGTAATCGCCGCGAAACACCGAATTTAAAAAGCTGGAATAATATTGTGTTACGACTGTGTTTTGGTTAAAATTACAAAAATAACCTTCAACTTTAATGAAAATTACTAAAAAAACCTTTGTCTCTTTTCTCTCAAAGTTACATATACATACATATATGTATATATATTGTATATGTAAATATTTTAATAATTTTTTAATGTTTAAATTTATTTCAAATACTAGAAAGGAACCCGCGCGATGCGCGGGTTTTTATCAATTTTTTTATTATGGAATTGAAATTCATATGTCATAAACAGATTATTCTATTATATTAGGTTTTTAATGTCAACTAAATAAGTTTTAGATAAGATGAAATTAAAATCAAGAAAATAGAACCTAATCGGGGAATAATAAATATGTCGCCTGAACCCTAGTTGTCTACGTCGTCGACCCGCCGAAAGAAAACCATAAACATTGGCGGTGAAGATTCTGATAATGAACCACCACTTGTTGTGGTTTAGGAGAAATCAATGGTGGGTTGTGGTGGATTCTGAGATTTAATCGAATAAATAAATATTGTTGAAGCAGAACGTTGCGCGAACAACATTTGCATATATATATATATATATATACATATATTTCAAAAGAATATTTAAGTATAAAATTATCAATTGAATTAAATATTTGAAAAGAATTTATTGATTGATGATAATATTTATTTAATGAAATTGATATATGATACAAAAGTTATTCTAATATATTAAAAATAAAAACGTATATATATAAAGAGTAGATATTTTGGAAATTTATAAATATTCTATCACAATAGAAATCGAAATAATATTTGTTGATTTTTTTTTCTCTTTATACAACATGTTTTACTTTTATATATGAATCAATTTAAATTAATAAAAAATAGAATTGATGATTGGACTGTTATGTCTATGTTGACGTGACTTCACCAATTTTTGCTTAAAAATTCGAATTTTAATATGTAAGATTTAATTTAATTTTTTAAAACATGACGTTTCATTTATAACATTTCTTTTTTAGTGTTATTTCAATAAATTTTTCATTTTTTCTTCATTATGTATATATTTGATGATAATAAAATTAAAATTATAAAAAATATAAAAGAATGATATGGAAGATGAAAGATTTTTTGTATATTCATTGGAATAATTTATCATAAACAATTGAAATTAAAAAAAAAGTTGAAAGAACATAAATAGATATATATTAAACAAATATGTATATATTTTAAAATCTATATATAAATAAAGAGTTTTTTATGGATAAAAACTATATATCCTGAATAATTTTAAAATTTTAAATAAAGTAGAGAAGAAACAACATTTATTATTCCAAAAAGAAAAATTTTATTTTTTACACATTTAATAATCTTTGTTGAGGTGGCTTCATCAGAAACAATATCGCAAGGATTATTATATATACAACTAGGAAGGAACCCGCGCGATGTGCGGTTTTTTATCATTTTTTTATTATAGAGTTGAAATTCATATGTCATAAATAGATTATCATATCAAAAACTCGTGTAATCGATGATAATTATATATTTTATATCTTATTTTATGAAAAAATGATCAATATATTTAAATTTTATTGTAAATACCTAAGTAGTTATTATAGTTCAATAGCAAGATCAAGAAAACCAAATTTTGATATAATCATCTGATAAATTATTAGGCTAAAGAAAGATACATAGATAATATAAATTATGTAGATAAATAATAACTCAATTAATATAAAATACTTTTTAAATTAAATATATTATTTTTTTATATATAAACTTTTACAAATTCATATCTTCTCATGTTGTCACCTTAATAACTATATCACAGTTTTTAAATCTTCCGTAATTTTCATTCTATTATATATGTTTTTAATGTCAACTAAATAAGTTTTAGATAAGATAAAATTAAAGTCAAGAAAATAGAACCTAATCGAGAAAGAATAAATATGTCACTTGAACCCTAGCTGACCCGTCGTCGATCTGCCGCGACATCATCAACACACGACCATATCTGCGTCGTTAACGCGCCAAAAGAAAATCATAATCATTGGCGGTGATGATTCTGATAATGAACCACCACTTATTGTGGTTTTTGAGAAATCAAAGTTGGATTGTGGTGGATTTTGAGATTTAATCGAATAAATAAATATTGTTGAAGTGGAACGCTACGAGAACAACATTTGCATTTACATATATATATATATATATATATTTGAAAAGACTATTTAAATATAAAATTATCAAAATTCTGAATTAAATATTCGAAAAGAATTTATTGATTTAGGATAATACTTATTTAATGAAATTGATATATATTACAAAAGTTATTCTAATGTATTAAAAATAAAAACATTTATGGATAAAAAGCTTTTTATGAATAAAAAATAAAGAGCTTTTTAGGGATAAAAAATATATATCTAATGTATATGAATAATTTTAAAATTTTAAATAAATTAGAGAAAAACCAACCTTTGATATTCCAAATATTAAAAAAAATATCAATATATATGAATATTTATATGAATATAAATAGAAAAAAAACTTATGTTTTTAAGCATTTAATAATTTGGTGTAAAATTCACATATTTTGAGTATTTTCTTTAATTTTAAAAAGTAGAATTTTTTTATATATAAATTCCTAACAAGGATTATTATATATATAATTTAAAAAATCATTAACTTTTTGTTGTTAAGATTAAATGAAATATAAATAGGTGAGATGAAGAGATTTTTTTTTGTGAAGAGAATTTAAAAAATCATTAACTTTTTGTTGTTAAAATTAAATGAAATATAAATAGGTGAATTGAAGAGATTTTTATGTAAAGAGATTTTTTGTGATATTTAATAATTCTTGCTGAGGTGGCCTCACGAGAAGCAACCTCGCAAGGATTATTATATATACAATTTTTTTAATTTTAAAAAGTAGGAATTTTTATATTTAAGATATAAATTTCTAGTAAGGATTATTATATATATAATTTAAAAAATTATTAACTTTTGGTTGTTAAAATTAAATGAAATATAAATAGGTGAGATGAAGAGATTTTTTTTTTTGTGAAGAGAATTTAAAAAATCAGTAACTTTTTGTTGTTAAAATTAAATGAAATATAAATAGGTGAATTGAAGAGTTTTTTTTTTGTAAAGAGATTTTTTTGTGATATTTAATAATCCAGGTGGTTATATTGATAATAACATTTATAGGAAAAAAATACATTTTGAATATCATCTTGTGTGAAACCGAATAATAATAAATAATTATTACAAATAGAATATAAAAAATTGATATGCAATCCGTAAAATTGAATTAATATATTCAAATAAATTTATTAAGATATATATGTATACATAAATATAAACAAGATGTAATATAATTAAAAGCAAAAGAATATTTTCTACGATATACAAATATATATTCTTTACTTTTCAATTTGAGTAAAGATATCATCAGTACAAGACTGCAAATAGTGATTTTGATTAATTGTTGTATTTAACATTAAAAAAAGTGAAATAAAATATATTAAATAAAATGAATGATAACTGTAAATTTATATAGTCGAACACACCAATCTAAACTATTTAATATATATATATATGGGTATCAATATATGAATCTTTAATATTGCTTTTTTCATAAAAAAATATTTATTCTAACCGAAATCTAAAAAATAAATCTAAAAATAATAGATAATTAATAGTAAAGCTCCTAATCATCTACTCCATCTAATTAAAAAAACGTGGATGGGTGCATGTGCAAAACTAAAATATAAATCATCACATTTCGAGTAAAAAATAATCTCAAACGTTATAAAGGCACTTAATGGGTGGGGCTTAAAAATGAAATATGGGCTCTGGCCCAAAATATAGAATTAGAGGCTTTTATGTTTTTAGAATTAAATGGTTACGAAAATTGCACATGGCATGCGTGCAATTTTTAGAATTAGAATCCCTCAGATCCGACTCGCCTGCAAAGCCACCCGCTTCCCAGACCCATGCGTTTCCTCTCTCTCCTTTATGTTTGTTTCCTCCTTTTTTATGCGTCCGTCGAGCTGACCGCCGCCGAACTATCCACCGATCTGACCGCCTCTCCACACGTCGTCACTTTCTCCTCTCTTCACGCCACATCCTTCTTCTCTGAGTTGCCCCTTGCCGAGCTGGCCTTCATACCTGCCGCCGACAGGCTCTCCTCCTCTGCGCACGCCTCTGTGCTCGCCGCCGAAGAGCTTGTTTCCTTCGTGCTGCCTACCGCCGAGCTCGTTTTCTCGGAACTGGCATCTATCCTTGCCTTGACCGTTGTCGGTCTGTTCTTCTTCCAGATCTGTCGTTGCTCCTCGTTGGCCGCTACTCCTCACTGGCCATTACTTCCTCGATGGGCGTTCGCCACTGCTTCCACGCCAATAGCCGTTCTGCCTGTTGTGTTGTCCGTTGTACTGCTGGTCGTGGTGCTGGTGGTGTTGCTGGCGGTGCCTAAATCCTTCTCTTCTTAGGTCAATTTAAAGAGACGATATGAGTAGGTTAGCGAAGAGTTTCCAGAATTTAAAGAGTTTTTAATGTGAATATGGAAGTCATTAAGGCAGGGGTAAAATGAAAAGAAAGGAGAGAGGAAGAGCCGATGAATTAAATTAAATTATTTTTTAATATTTTTGTAGTTTTAATGTGAAAATAAAATTAAAAGTTGCTGCTGACGTGGAGGGCTAAGAAGCCTCCTCGAGCAACAACTTTTATATGTATAATTTAAAAACACATTAGTTTTTTGTTGTTAAAATTAAATGAAATATAAATAGATAAGATGAAAAGATTTTTTTGTGTAGAGAATTTGAAAAATCATTAATTTTTTGTTGTTAAAATTAAATGAAATATAAATAGGTGAATTGAAGAGATTTTTTTGTGAATAAATTTTTTGTAATATTTAATAATCCTTGATAAGGTGGCTTCACGAGAAGCAACCTCGCAAGGATTATTATATATATAATTTGAAAATTATAACCTTCAAACGCGATGCGCGGTTTTTATCATTTTTTTATAATAGAGTTGAAATGCATATGTCATAAATGATTCATATCAAAAACTCATGTAAGGCTCCTATAATCGATGATGGTTATCTATTTTATATCTTATTTTACGAAAAAATGATAAATATATTTGAATTTTATTATAAATACCTAAGTAGTTATTATAGTTCAATAGCAAGAGCAAGAAAATCAAATTTTGATATAATCATCTCATAAATTATTAGGCTAAAGAGTAGATATTTTGAGAATTTATAAATATTCTCTCACAATAGAATGCGATATAATATTTGTTGATTTTTTTCTTTTTATACAACACGTTTTACTTTTATATATTAATAAATTTAAATTAATAAAAATAGAATTGATGATTGGACTTCTACGTCAATATTGATGCGATTTCACCAGAAATTAACAAAAACTCGAATTTTAATATATAAGATTTAATTTAATTTTTTTAACATGATGTTTCATTTATAACATTTCTTTTTATGGAAGATGAAAGGTTTTTTGTGTATTCATTGGAATAATTTATGATAAAACAATTGAATTAAAAAATAAAAAATTGAAAGAAGATATGGTCATGTGAGAAAAGATAAAAATATTAAAATAGTATTTTTGAACAAATATATATCTAATGTGTATAATATATATATATATATATTAACATATATTAAATAAATATATATATATAACTCTTTGGTGTTATTTCAAATAATATAATAGAATATAGATATAAAAAATCTATATCCATTATATATGAATATATATATTAAACAAATATGTATATATTTTAAAATATATATATAAATAAATAAATAGAATTTTAATATGGATATAAAAAATATATATCTAATATATATGAATATATATAAATATATATTTAACAAATATATATATTTTAAAATCTATATATAAATAAAGAATTTCTTATGGATAAAATAATACATATCTAATGTATATGAATAATTTTAAAATTTTAAATTAATTAGAGAGAAGTAATTTTTGATATTAAAAAACTTATGTTTTTTACATTTAATAATCCTTGCTGAGGTGGCTTCACCAGAAACAACCTCGCAAGGATTATTATATATATAATTTGAAAATTATAATTAAATAGTATATACTAAATATCAAAATTAAATAAATTATTTTTCTAATTGTCTATTTTGGTAATTTTGTTTAAAAAGCAATCGTAACAATTTTTTGTCGTCCGTTTCTAGTTGTAATCGCTACCAAGCACAGCGATTCTATCATTCATACCAAATGAAATAAAACACCGCCAATAGTTGATAGAAACGCCGTCAATCGCAAACACAAAAGTAATGTTTCCAATCAAACCCTAAGTGTTATAACCTAATAATATTAAAAAAATTTAAATTATTAGTCATTTAACAACTAAGCAGAATTAAGTGGAGACTTTTAAAAGACTGGATGCAAAAAGTAAATTTGATTCTTTGCATGCATATAACGAAGACATAACCAAAATGGATATTAGATAAAAAAAAACTGTAACTTTATTTATGTGCCAATGATTCAAAAGTTTCAGCGACATAGACAGTTCAATAAGCAAAGCAGATCGGTGAGAATGAAATGAAATTATTTTGCTCTTTTCCTAATTCACATTTAGTTGAACCAAAAAAATTAATTTAATTAGATCATTTTGAAAAACATTTAGCCCCTTCCTCAAGTATTATCGCCACTCTGATCGCGACATAATACCGGTCTCGTCATTCAAACCACCACAACGCAACCGCAAACGCGTCTATTGTGAATGAAACGTATGTTGTGATTGCTCAATTTGATGCTGTCTCACGAGTTCCTTCTGTCGCCGAAGCTCCATTACTTTCCGGTGTGAGTTCGAGTGCTGAGTCAGCACGAACGTTGGACTGGCCGCCGGTCTGTACTCGGGGACCAGCCTACCGGATTTGTAGCGGACACCGCACGCGTTGCAAAGTGTCTTGGGTCCGAGTGGTCCCGTTCTCCACTGTGGCGTTTTCTCAGACGCGCAATGCGTGCACCGTCGCATCCCTCCCTCTGCGGCCATCCCGGCCGCGGATACATGCCTTCTCCCAGCGGACATGTGACCATCGGAATCTAGCATCGGTACCCAGGTCCCAGCGGAGGCTGCCGCCGGGGCTCTAGATCGTTTACTCCGTGGCTTGCCGGGAAATGACGAGTCGGGTCGAACGTTTATCATGGTCTCTCCAAATGGGTTCTCCGGAAAACCGGAGAACGAGTCGTCCACGAACTGCGACAGCCATTCAAGGTGAGCTGCATCCTCACTCTGCAAAAGCCTCACAGACAAATTGATAACCCAAAATTCAAATAATGAATCATCAAAAGAAGAGAGAGAGAGAGAGAGAGATGAGTACCGGGACGCAGAGATCGTGAGTGAAATCGGTGATGAAAGGAGAAGATGAGGCAGAGGGGAAGTTGTGTGTGAAGGAATTATGAGGTGGAAAGGAGGAAGATGAGGTGGCACAGGCCGTGCCGGCGGCGGATGAGGAGGAGAAAACGTCGTCGTCCACGTTGGATAAGTCAAGAAGGTCTTCAATCCGAATCAAGTCCGGAGAAGTTAGTCCGAAGACGTCCATATTCTCACTCACTCATGGCCATTGACTCTTTATAGAGAAAAAAATGAAGTGAAGGGGGAGAGAGAGAGAGAAACCATACATGCACCCCTTTTCTCTCTCTATCTGGTTTTAAATTTTAAATTCTTTATAATTCATTATATTTCACTATCAATACTCGAAATTATTAAGTAACACTTGCGAGTCATAATTGTTTTTTTATTTTATTTTATAGAAGTGACTAGAAATTATTCGGATTCAATAATGCATGAAGTAACACTCGTGTTGTTTTTATGAAACCTTAAATTAGATAATCCGTATGCCTCTAAATCAGAATAATTTTCTCTCAAACCATTCCATGTGATACCATATATACATACATATATATATATATACCATATATATATATGTATGAATCACATGGAACTACAAGTGGCATGTTTATATACATATAATAATAATTCAAAGAATATACAAAAGAAAGAGAAAAAATGCACCGAAGATTAATATCAATTAGACACTAATTCGATGTTCGAGTGCTCAATTTCAAAGGATATTTACGTTGGAATACATAAAAGTGTAATATAATGAACTATAAAAATTTAAATCTATAATTTCTTTAAAATATATATAAAAGAATTTGCATGTAGGGTTTTCATGAGGGACGATGCATGCACTTTGGTTCTGTATAAATGCAATGGGCCATTTTTTGTTTTAATAATTTAACAAAAGCCTTACCTTATCCTCTCTCATCATATATTTTCATCTTTCATTTCTTATATATATGCGGGTCCATCGATCATATTCATATCCTCATACAATGCTATATATATATATATATATATATGTCCGTCATTATATTATAGGAATCAATTAATAGCTTCCATAAACTGTTGGTCTCAGAATGTTGTTAGTTCGCCCAGCTGCTTAATATTTCATATTTATGATCACGACTTCACTATGAAAATACATCAATTAATTTTTATATCGTTCATTGGTATATACATTTTGATTTGAATTCGATAAGATTTTTTTTCCAATATAAATGACCACTTGTAAGATTTACATGTGAATTGTTGGCTCTATTCAAAGTTTAGTTCTTTATTGGTCACATGACTCAAACTTTATGATATATATTATTTTATTTTATAGGAAAATTATGAGTCTTACGACTCGCTAAATCTTACTTTGATTTTATTTTAATTGATATAAATATCCTTTCGAAATAAGAATTCTAATTTAAATAAAAAACACTTTTTATTTTTCAATTATAAGTTAAATTAATTCAATTTATATTTGAATTTTGATATTATATGCTTAAGATTGATGCATTCCTGAAATTTATCTAACAATTTTCTGTATTTAAAATTAGCATATTACATGTCCGATAGATGGAGATAAGTTTGTTTTGTTTATTTGTTTTCATATCGAATCAATAAAATACGTAAATATATATATATATATATATATATATATTTACGTATTTTATTGATTCGATATGAAAACAAATAAACAAAACAAACTTATCTCCATCTATCGGACATGTAATATGCTAATTTTAAATACAGAAAATTGTTAGATAAATTTCAGGAATATACCCGAAATTCGACAAAATATGTGAATATCAAATCATAATGAAATAAGCCATATGGTTTTAAAAGAAAGCTAATTTAGATTTTAAATATTTAATTATAAACACAGTGTAAAGTTTTAAATATACCCTTCTATATAATTTTTTTAAACTCTTATTTTTTATTTTTGTATTTATTGAATAAGAATGATATCTTTAACGAATGAAAATTTGTTTTAACCATCACATAGAAAATATAAATACAGCTTTAAAATGATAAAAAAAGTATGATGACAATTTATGAAAAAATAAAATCAATTCAAATTGAATGGATTCAAAACAATGTAATTTATAATATTTTGAATCCTTTTTTTCGGATTACAACATTATTTCAAGTTTTGAATTAAATAATTTATAAAACGCACAAGGGTTTATATGAGTTTTTATTAAAGGAGAATATGGTCATTCGGCGGATAACTAAATCACAAGCAATTTACTAACAAACTACGAATATAATACGATTTTTTGGTACAATAATTTAGAGCTTAATAATTGTACGGCTTTAGAATAAATATAAAACGACGAATGTATAGAAGAAGAGAAAATTAATAAAGACACGTGGATGCATATGGGAACCATTTTCACATCCTCACGTGCTCGTAACACAAAGAAGATAGTCGAGTAAAAAGCGTCCACCAAGGAATACACACACTTGCTGTAAATAAGTATATATATATAACTCTCATAAAATTTTATTAAATTGTTCTAAATATCTAAAATTATACATAAATATATATATAGTCATATACGCTCGATTGTCATATATACATATATAAATTAATTCAAAAATATTTTTCATAATTTTATGTGTTATTCTATAGTACTATAATATTTATACATAAAAATAGAAAAACAATCAAATCATGTATAATTATGATATTTTGAAATAAGATAATATTTTCCAAGATTCACATATATATATATTAATATATTTTCCACGACTCATACATGCATATTTTTTATAATGTTAGATTTTTTGAATTTTCGATCCAACTGAAGGAAAATTGTGTTAATATAACCGTATTTCTGTTTATAATACTTCAAAGTTGTGTAGAAAGATACTTTACAATTTTATTACGGATTGAACTATGTTGATGGGGTCTGATGTTAATTTCTACATAAAAGTGAAGTCGAATATATTCGAAAATATTCTTTAATGAAAAAACAAAACTAAAAATATCAAAATTTTAATCAAATTTTAAATATATTGTTATATAAGAAAAAAATTCCAATAAAAACATATTACCAAAAAAAACCTAAAAATATAATAGAAAGAGAAAGAAGCGGAAATTGTCGAGTTTACGTTGGCCAAGATTTGCTTGTTTCACATACGTAACACAAAAGAAACTTCACACACAAAGATACATATATATATGCATAGTGTTTGTTTTTGTATATATATATATATATACATATTGCTGTAAATAGTGACGCCTAACCCCACTGCACACTTGCACACCTCAGTATTAAACACAATGGCACGGAAAGAGAGGGAACCAAAGATTATTTTTTAATAATAGAAAAAATAAAGAAATTGAAATGGGGATTATCAAAAATGCCTCTCTAGAGCTAAAGTGCTTCAAAAATACCCTTGGCTGAAAAAAAAAAGTTTCAACTTCAAATCTACCCTTAAAATATTGATAATCCCATGTTACCCTTTACGACATTTTTTCTCTCTCCTCTAGAGCACCTCTAATTCTCGCGCGAAAATTACTGTTCCCCCACACCACAACAGATTCGGCGAGAGTAGCTTGCAATCGGCATCAGATTCGCTGCCAATAGGTTGAAATCCTTTGTTGTCAACAAAGAAGCTTGCAATTAAGCACGTTCCGCAGAAAAACCAGGTGTGTATAGTGAGTTTTTCGTGTTTCTCTTGTGTCTATTGCAATGTCAAAGGTGACAGAGTGGGTCACAGAGTCGTACGGTCGCACTGGGTCACAGAGTCTCATCGAGGGGTCAAAGGGATCAAAGGTCGTCGCAGGGGTCCAAGGGTAAATGGGTCGAAAAGGGTGAAAGGGTCGCAGGGGTCCAAGGGTAAATGGGTCGAAAAGGGTGAAAGGGTCGCAGGGGTCCAAGGGTAAATGGGTCGAAAAGGGTGAAAGGGTCGCAGGGGTCCAAGGGTAAATGGGTCGAAAAAGGTGAAAGGGTCGCAGGGGTCCAAGGGTAAATGGGTCGCAAAGGGTCAAAGGGTCGCAGGGGTGCAAGGGTCGGATGGGAAAGGGGTCGCAAAGGGTTCAAAGGGTCGCAGAGGTAAAGGGGTCGCAGGGGAAAGGGGTCGCAAAGGGTTAAAAGGGTCGCAAAGGGTTGAAAGGGTCGTAGGGGTCCAAGGGTCGCAAGGGTCGCAAGGGGAAAGGGGTCGCAAAGGGTCCAAGGGTCGCAGAGGTAAAGGGGTCGCAAAGGGTCCAAGGGTCGCAGAGGTAAAGGGGTCGCAAAGGGTCCAAGGGTCGCAGAGGTAAAGGGTCGCAGGGGTCCAAGGGTCGCACGGTCGCTGTGGATCACAGAATTTA
>CM071862.1:1458723-1513864 GCA_036759665.1 Gynandropsis gynandra
CGCAATCACTATCCCTAAGATGGCTAACCGACCGGTCAGATTCTCATTAGCCAAAGCTTAATCTACTACTTAGCGGACCGGATTCGTTCCTTAACCTTCCAGCAAGGTTCGAGATCCTATGTTGTTGAGCGGTCAGCACTAACGTATGATTGATATTGCTAAGCGTAGAACCGTAAATCAAGAGTAAATTCATAAAACTAAGCATTAATGTATAACATCGTTCATACATACATATCCGATATCCCTACCCGCAGTAGGGACTCTACTCACTCATGGAAGAAACGAAAACAGAAGATAACAGAATTCTATACATGATAAACCCTCCAAATCAATAAACCATTTTGGGACTCGACATCCTCCAAAACCCTAGAAATCGATCTACTTACACTTATTGATGCCATTGATGATTGACTCGTGCTCTCTTCTCCACCGCTGCTGATTCTAGCCATTTCCTTCTTGGCAACTTCGAATTTCCTTCTTGCCAACTTCGAATCGATCCCTCTCAAGTTCGAAATCACTTGTTCTTTCTTGGCTTTTACTCTCCCAGAATGCGGGTTTGGCTTTTACTCTCCCAGAATGCGGTTTTTCCCACGTTCGAAAATTAAGGGTAAATTTGTCTTTTCTCCATTTTTTTTTTCCGATTAAATAATTATTTTAGGGAAGAGTATTTTTGAAACGTTTTAGCCCTATGAAAGTATATCTGATATTCCGCCAATTGAAACCGTAGTTTTATATTTTCTTATTCAACAGAAAATGAGAGTATGGTTATACTACCGACAATATTTTTCCAACTGGCATGGCATCCTCTCTCTCTTAGAAGTTTCACTTAATAATAGAAAAATTAACCATTAAAAAAAAGAAAAACGAATACAATGATTTTAAGAGTTGGAATTTTGTTAGTCTTTTTTTGGGTTAATGTTATCTTGAATCACGTGAGGTGACAGAGGACGGTGATCCCAAAGTGAACAGCAATAACACGTGCGGCCTCATGTGCCCATAATGACACTCTTTATTACTTTATTATTATTATATCTACTAATGTTTTGTAAGTACTTACTCATCTCCACTCTACACTTTCCTTCTGACGACTAACATGCATTTATTATGTTTACCTTACTCTTATCAATGACCCCATGTTCAGTAACATCTTACTTCTATACATACACATACATACATATATATATATATCACAATTCACTTCTATACACACATATATATATCACAATTTACACAAATGAGCACTTGGTTTATTCTTTTGAGCAATTTGGTAATAATCATCAGAAGAGTTTATGATTCACCAATCCGATCTCATGTAATGCATATAAAAGATGTACTATCAGTTTTTTTCACGTTTAGTCAATGGTTTGGGTACTGTTAGTGTTGATGTGAAGGTTGTTTGTCCATACACTTGAGGTAAATAAATAATGGAATTAATATAATATAAAAAAAATAGTCATGTCACTATCGAATGAATTCAATATACACAGCGACCCAACAGGGAAACAAAGCGATTAATCAGTCATGTAAAGTCATGGGCCATGGGGCCAAATTTCAGCATAGTATTTAGAACGTGACATGCACATGACGTGTGTATATATATATATATATAGAGAGAGAGAGAGAGAGAGAGGCTGTAATTGAAACACTACACTGCGAAATTCCCCCGTAAAATGGGGTAAACAAATAAAAAGACAAGGAAAAAAATAATGAAACATAGGGCTAAGTACGTATAAATAAGGAGCCCTAGATGAGCAGAAATGAGATAGAAGAGAACCTTAAAAGAAGCTAAAGCTGAGCATGAAGAAGATGAGTTATTACTGCTCATCCTGACTCTCATCCTTAACCAGTCTGATCATATCATCGATTCGGAGAATTGTTATGGCCGCTTCAGTTGCGAACTGTTACGTGAAAACGTTCAAATTTGGTTACGTTCCGGAGTACTCAGTTGGCAAAATACCCAAAATACCCATCAGAAAAACTACTTGAACCCACGGGTTTGGGTAACAAAATTATTAAACCCGCAGGTTCGGATTCGAGTTTTTGACTCTCATAAACAGATACCCGAATATACCGAATATATATATATGAATTTACGACAATAACTTTATTTTTATGATAATTACGAAAATGCCATTATTGTTAAGCCCTGGTATGGGTTAAGAACCCGAACTCGAACCCGTATATGCTATAATATTAAATGCGGATATTCGCGGGTACCCGACTTATTATTCAGATATCCGAACCTCGGGTACCTGACTTATTATTCAGGTATCTGAACCTCGGGTACCAACATCTCACGGGTTCGGATATAAAATTGACTACGCTTTTGGGTCCGGGTACCCTCACAAATCTGATTAACCAACCCGTGCCAACCCCTAAGTAACAGTAGATCATTGTAGAGTTAAGTGCTGTTGAAGTTACCTGGATAATTTTCACTTTGCTCATTGCGGGTTCGATGACTCCAGCTTCTAAGTTGTTACGAATGGTTCCGTTTATGAGATCAAGTCCCATACTGCAGTTTTTGAGAAAAAAGCCCCGTGAAAAAATCGAAATCGAAAAACTCAACATAAGGAGAAAAGAGAATCAATCGATATGGTTACCTCGAATAATGCTTTTTATCAGCTTTGGTTTGAGCAGCGTGGTGGTATGCTCGTAGTTTAGCAACTAACTCGGTTGCATCTTTCGCAGCATTCACAGCAAGAACCTGAATTTAGAGTAATAATGGATCACCGATACAACTCAACTTGAGATCCGCGGAAAAATGTTAATGATGGGATCATATGCAATACCTTGGGAATGATCAATAACGAATCGGCAAATTCTGCGATGGCTAATTGTTCTCGAGAACCTAATGTTGTTGCAAGATTCTCAAGATAAACAGACAACGCTGATTCAACTGCACCACCACCTGCGACTACCTGTTTCACGAGGATATGTAGGAAAAAACGGGAAAAAAAAACAGACGTTGAATAATAGTTGACGAGATTATGACGGATGCCTGAAGTAATAACGTTACCGTATTGGATTCAAGGGTCCGCTTGACAATACACAAGGCGTCGTGGAGAGCTCTCTCCATTTCATCAAGCATGTAGTCATTTGCACCTCTTAAGATTAAGGAAACCTTGTATTTGGAACAATAAAAGAGCTTAAAAGTCATTGACAAAACAAAAACTTTTGCGGTTAACTGACTTTATTATGACGTTGATTTGATCATAATATCGTATTCTCTTTTAAAATCATCAATAGAGAGAAAAAAAGTGACATACTGCACCAGTAGTTTTGGTTCCCTTTATCAATATGACATCATCATCTGCAATTCTCTCCTCCACAACTTCCTCTGCGTATCCGAGGTGTGATGGATCGAATGTTTCCTCCCCTTCCATGTCCGCAAAAGTGGTGACCTAATGAGCAAATATATATTACAGTAATCAGCTAAGAATGCTTCTTTCAATTGCCAAACAAGATTTTATTATGATGTCTTTGAATAAATGTAGATGAGAATCACCAGAGTTGCTCCTGTTGCCTTAGCAACATGTCGCATGTCATCTTTTCGCACTCGCCTAACAGCTATAGCTCCAGCCTCCACAAAGTACTGAAAAAAACGATGAACTCCAGAAATTAATTTTGTTTCAGAGAGAAAATAAACCCAACATTATAATCTACAGTAAACAGTCATGAAGCTTACTTTAAGAGCCATGTCATCAATCCCTTTTGTCGTCAGAATAACGTTGGCCCCAGCTTTCAGAAGTTTCTCTATTCGTTCTTTCGTTGTGTCAGCTTCTCTGTGAAAAAGAAATGTCACAAAATATGCCAAAACGAAATGTATAAGCGTTACCAGTGAACAAATATATCATTTCTTGATCCAGAGAAACAACAACCTAATCAAACTGTACACACAGAATGTGTCAGCGGATTTTGTGAAATGAAATATTCTTGAAAGCGTAAAACAGACATCTTTACCTTTGGCGGATCCTTTCAAGTTCCCTCGGATCATTAACAACAACCTGGACACCCAGTTGCATTTTTGTCTTCTGCAGATTAAAGTCAAGGCAAGCAATCTTTGCTTGAGAAACTCGTAAAGGCATCCCTTGGGCAGCACGACCAGTGTTGAGGGCATATCCATTTAACAAGTAGCTGTCTTTTGCACTTTGTCCATGGGCTTTCAGAATATTGATTCCCTGAATAATAGGAGCAATAACAGTTTAAAGCATAAAAAAAATACCATCTTTGCTCCACATATGAATCAAACGAAGTTCCAAAGAGGAACAGTGACAGACCTTGATTGGGTATCTTATTTCACCTCGGACATTTGTCATTTTCACTGCTTGAACAGCATCAACAACCTTAAAGACATACGTAACCATAATAAACAAACCATGGCAATCACCACAATAATTTATTTAACAGAACATTCGTCTGATTTCCTGGTATTACAAAGTAAAAGATAGCTTGAGTAGTAAGAACCAGAAGCATACCAAATTTGCGAAGAAATCACTGTCCCCAGAAATCAACTTGGAGGACATGCTGGTCTTTGCGCAGTTCACCAGAGAAGTTTTGCCGAGCTTATCAACCTAGAGGATGCAAAAAGCATTAAAAGAATTTAAAATACCGAACAAGCTAAACTGGATAACACAATTGTAGTCATACACAAAATTTTAAAAAACTGCATGTAACCAAGAATTCAAAACACATTAAAGTTTTAAAAGGACCAACATAACCAAACTGGGTAACACACTTGTACTAATACACTGCAAGAATACACTACAATGGGCTTCTGAACTAAACAATCCTGATATAGTACAAACTCATTTGGTATAAAAAGAATGCATACAGTCAAGTGTGAAAGGAGAGCTGAAAGAAGCGGGAAATATGACTAACCTTAGTCGCCAACTTCTCATCTATGTATTTGCAAGCTTCTCTCATCGCTAGCTGCTCGTAGCAACACATACATAAACACATTAGGCGAAGTATACATTGCAAACCCGCCTCATGTGAAAGAGATAGGACACCTTACCCTATATCCACTGATTATAGATGTTGGATGTATCTTATTCCTGACTAGATCATTTGCCCTCTGAAAACCAAATTAACAGATCATCAGTCAGTATCAATAAAATATTCACAGCTCATTTGAGAATCAAGAGCAATACTTCAGCGATCGAATTACTGTAAAAGGAAATCAAATGAAATAACCTTCAGCAACTCAGCAGCTACGATAACAACTGATGTAGTTCCATCTCCAACTTCCTTGTCCTGAAGTTCAGCTAACTCCACAAGCACCTGCCACAAAAACGCAAAGCATGAACTCCTCAGAGGACTCATTTTATGGTATAAACAAGTGTTTATTAGAAATTTATGCATTTACTAAGGAAAAATAGTTCACCTTAGCAGCTGGGTGTTCGACCTCTAACATTCTCAGAATAGTGGCACCGTCATTTGTGATTGTCACATCACCAATGTCATCCACCAACATCTGGACGTGAAGCCAGCAAAGTAATATTCAGGTTTCGGAAAAAAAAAATTTCTTATAGCAGATGTAGAATTAAACCGGAAATAATTACGTCAGTCATTCAAACTTGCTCTAAAACAGACTAATTGAATCACAGAATATTTCTGTCATTCATAACACCCTCTGGAAACATTAGTGCTGTCAAAACACCGAGCCGCTCTTAGGAATGTAAACAGAGGGAAACAGATATTCGGCTAGGAATCTACGTTAGATAAAAACGGAATCTACAAAAAACTCCCGTAGCAGTCGACATGGATACAACAACCCATACCTTGTCGAGTCCAACAGGACCAAGTGAGGTCTTGACAATATTGGCAACGGCTTGGCAAGCCACCACTGCATTACCAATACCGAAGACGAATCGTTAAACATCAGGAATCACACTGAAGCCAGATTCAAAGGCCAGACAACGTCAAACGAAAAACCCTAGAACTCCAAATGGAACTAAAACTCTCTAGAAACAACGCAAAACAAGCTAACCGTAAGCAAAATAAAAGAATCCATGAGTTATATGAAGTGAGACAGTGAAAAAATACCGTTCTGAGTACGAACATCTTGTCCGGATTGCCTATCGCCGGAAATATCCGGATTCTGAGCAGAGATCGACATTTCCGATAACTAGAAGAACAACGAAGAATAAACAAAAAAATGCGCAAAACGGAAACCTAGATCGGAGATCTGAAACTCGTTAAGGCGGAGTCGAAAGTTCGCGCTTACACTAGCGATTGAGAAATGGTTTCCGAACGTTCCAATGGACAGGCAGTCAAGGGTATACACTAACACGGCATCGTTTTGAGGCCCTTCACTTTCAATACTTTGCAATGGGCTGAGTCATATATTTTAAAGCCCATTTATTATACAGCTCGGTAATGGATTAAGACACTCATTGTGTTAACCATTTCTGAATATTTATATTTTTAATTATATAATATAATTATATAACATTATATGTTAATTATATAATATAATTATATAACATTATAAACGTAAAACAAGGAAAGTGTCGTGGAATATCCATTTTAATATGTAACCTATAATTAGAAAAAAAATGCATAGAAAACAAGTTTCACGTGCTTTTTTACTTGATTGAAGCAACGGCGAATTTTCAACAACTAATAAACAAAGACGCCGCGATTCCCATGCATTATTATTATATATATATATATATGCATGCAGGATCATTATATATATACACATATATAAATGCAACGGCGAAATTTCAACAACTAATAAACAAAGACGCCGCGATTCCCATGCATTATTATATATATATATATATGCATGCAGGATCATTATGTATGTATATATATACAGGATCATAATATATGTATATATGCATGCAGAATCATAATATATATTCTTTAAACGAAAGAGGAGGACGAAGACGAAGAGAATGCAGAAGATGAGGAATGCTGGAGAGAGATTATGGAGATTGGGGAACATTAGGAGCTTCCGTTCGATTCCCGTCAGAGCAATCTCCGATGATTTCGATCGTCAGGTCTCCTCCTCCTCCTCCTCCTCCTCCTCCTCCTCCATAATGCATAATAGTATTATTTGCTTTGGTACAGGTCCTTGTTGAAAGAAGTGGTTGCACCCGTTCTGCTATTCTCAATCGACCTTCAGTTCTTAATGCTCTCTCCGCCCATTGTTGAAAGTTGCACCCGTTCTGCTATTCTCAATCGACCTTCAGTTCTTAATGCTCTCTCCGCCCATATGGTCTCTCTCTCTCTCTCTCTCTCTCTCTCTCTCTCTCTCTAAGAGTATTATATTGTCATCAGGGATTGAGGTTAGAGAGGCTTTACAGAAAGTGGGAGGACGACCCAAATATAAGTTTTGTGATGCTCAAGGTTCGTTTTAATAAACTAATCCATCAAATGGTCTTACACTAATTACAAAGCTTCTATGTTTCAACATTCTTAAAAGGGAAGTGGAAGGGCGTTTTGTGCTGGTGGCGATATCGTATCCCTCTATCATTTTTCAAAGGATGGTACAATATACTCTTACATCTAGTCCTTTACATATATATATATATATATATATATGCTTAAATATATATATTTGCAGGCAATATGGATGCTTGTAGAGAGCTATTCTGGAACTTATGCAATTTTATATACGTTTTAGGGACTTACTCTAAGCCACATGTGAGTAATATTTGAAGCTCTGTATTACCAGTAACAATGGCGGCATTAGACCATATATAATCTTGTTTATACATTCAGGTCGCCATTCTCGACGGCATTACTATGGGAGGTGGAGGTGGAGTTTCAATACCAGGACACTTTCGTGTGGCTACAGAGAGAACGGTATATATATATATATATATATATGCTCATATTAACTAATTAACTAAAATATAATATAGGATAATTTCAAATTTTTTTATCAGATGTGAATATGAGTTTGGACCTAATTAATTCCAAATACTAATTCAAGAATTTTAAATTGTTCAATATCATATATACGAGACCAAAGTTCATTTCCTAATTGATGTGAGATAATTTATTATAATATTTCCTTCACGCTCAGGTTTAGTCTTGGAACGTGGAACGTGGATATCGTAATGAGGGCCTAACATTAATATATTTAAATCGAGATGAATTTGACTTTGATATCATATCAAATAAGCACTACAAGAAAATCGAAAATTAGGGACTAAAAATTTCGTCCCTAATCCGTCCCTAAACAGGTTTAGGGACGGATTAGGGACGACCAGAGGTAGTCCCCAATCGCGCGTCTCCAAATGTTATATGTCTCCAATCCGTCCCCAATTAGGGACGGAAAATTTAGTCCGCAAACAATCTCGGGATTGGGGACGAACCATTTTCCGTCCCTAAAAATTGGGGACGGACCGTTGTGGCCGTCCCTAAATTTAGGGACGGATTTTCGCCGTCCCTAAATTTTAGGGACGGACCGTTGTGGCCATCCCTAAATTTAGGGACGGATTTTCGCCGTCCCTAAATTTGGGGACGGACCAATTGGTCGTCCCTAATGTTTTAAAAAAATAAAATTAAGAAGGAGATCAAGATTCAGAAGGAGACGGCGAAGCATGTTTCTCGGCGGCATCGACGGAGCTGCTGCTGCTGTTGACAGCGGAGCACAAGACACTTTTGGAGATTCCCTTAGAGATGCAAAACCCAGATCCAGAAACGCCAATCGAAACATGGGTTCTGCTTTGTAGGGTCGGAAATGAAGGGTGTGTGAAGAAACCAGATGCATTCGCCATTGGAGCCAATCAGCAAAGAAGAACAAGATGAAGGGGGGGAATATTGAAGGTTTCTGATTGAGAAATGAGAAATCAAAGAGATCTTTCACCTCGAAATTAAGAGAAGAGTAATGCAAATGGAAGAAATCGCATTACCATGAACTAAATGAAGGAAAAATCAAAGGAAAATCGAAAATTTATATAAAATTGGGGACGGGCTTTATGTGTCCGTCCCTAATTGGGGACAGATTAGGGACTGAGAAATTAATTTTCCGAAAAATCGTCATGAATCTATCCCTAAAATGGTTTTTAAAGTCCTAAATTTAGGGACGGTCCCAAATCGGTCTCCAAATTTAGGGACGGAAAGAGATGTCGTCCCTAAATTGGGGACGGATGATCTGACTGTCCCTAAATTTAGGGACGACATAAATGTTCGTCCCCAATTTAGAGATGACAACAATTTCCGTCCCCAAATTTAGGGACGGCAACAATTTTCGTCTCCAATTTAGGGACGCCTTACTCATTCGTCCCTAATTGGTCCGCAAATAGGGACGGATTAGAGACGGCTCTTCGGTACCCAAAATTGGGGACGGATTTCATTTTCCGTCCTTAATCCGTGTATAATCCGTCCCTAAATTTAGGGACGGAAATGTCAGTTCTCAAATTCCGTCCCTAATCTTGAATTTTCTAGTAGTGAAGGGTTTGGATCTAATTAATCACAAAAGTTAACTAAAAAATTTAGAGTTGTCCAATACCATATATATGAAACCAACGTTCATGTGTGGGATAATTCATCGTAACATATTTTTAATTAGTTTTTAGAATTAGGTAGATGTAATAATGCTATATGTTTATCATATTGCCTCTCCCATTGAATTAGCTTTTTCAAATATTGTAGATTTTTGCTACCCCTGAAACCATGATAGGTTATCATCTTGACGCCGCTGCTTCTTTTTACCTCTCTCGTTTACCCGGATCCTTAGGTACGCCTCTCTTGCATTTTACTCCTTTTAATCTTTCTTTTTTAACTTAAATTATATTAACGATCTAAAATTTATTAAATATAATTGAATCTAATTAAATCAAATGAATTATATTTACATATTTAATATTATCTTAGATCATGTATATCACCATTTGAATTTAATATTAATAATAAATCAAAACAAATTAAATTGCGATAAAATGTCAAATTGATTTAAATTTATCTAAAATTAAAACTAGTTAATAGTTAGAAATTAATAAAATTATTTTATATGGTTTTACATTAATTTGTTAGAATATAAATTATAAAGGTTGACCAAAAGTTAATTCCAAAACTATTCTAAAACAACTAATATAGTATCTAAATCTGTAGGAGAATATCTGGGTCTGACCGGAGAAAAGCTCGACGGGGCAGAAATGGTCGCTTCTGGTCTTGCCACCCATTACGTTCACAGCGAGGTTAATCTTTTACATTTATTAATAAGTATTTTGTATTAAAAATAATAATATATATATTTTCCATTTATAAATCCTTTTTATTTTGTGGTACAGAAGATTCGTATGCTGGAAGAAGAGCTTAAGAAAATAGACAACAATGACCCTTCAATTCTTGAATCATATCTTATAAAACATAGTGATTCTATTTACCCAAAAAAGACAAGTGTTCTTCACAGGTTTTTATCTCATAATAACCATATAAACTTACCTTACCATGTTTGGTTTTTAACTTCTAACTTTTCTTGATTCATTTTGGTAGGATTAAACTAATCGATAAGTGTTTCAGCCACAACACAATTGAGGAAATTCTTGATTCTTTGGTAAGTCTTTTTTTAATGTTTCAACCAAAATAGTTTTTTTTAAGCTAATGATGTTACTGTTTATATTAGGAAATGGAATATAGTAGAACAAAAGATGAATGGTGTAATTCCATTATGTGTAAACTCAAAGAAGCGTCGCCATTATCATTGAAGGTTTCATTAAGATCTGTAAGTTGTTAGTATGATGGGATACAATCCCTATTATTGATTCAAAAATATTATCTGACATCATATATAATATTTTGAATATATTTTTTTGGTCAGCTCATATTATTATCTGATATCGTATCGAGTACCAAATATATTATATGAGATTATGTGAATGTTATATATGATTATATTTTTTCCGTTTGATATTGTATATATATAAAAACATTTCGTAATTAATAAGATAAATGAAATTAATTCGACTTATTCCAATATGTAATAATATAATTTGTGATTTAGATCACTTGTTTGTTGTTCTTGACAAATTCTGACATATTTTGACTTCAACTATTGTAATGAACTGATCAGATCCGAGAGGCTAGAGTTCAAACCATCGACCAATGCTTGTTCCGAGAGTATAGGATGTCATTACAAGCAGCATCAAGACTAATTTCAAGTGATTTATGTGAGGTATATGTGCCATGTTCTAGTCATTTCATAAGTGATTAAGATGACTTAGTAGTAACCCTTGAAGGATTACTTTGTAGGGAATACGAGCTCGAATGATAGATAAAGATTATACACCAAAGGTACGAAATTGTTGTTGTTGTGATATATTGTCTCACATCGGTTAAGTATGTGGATCTTGATAACTCTAAATTTTTGAACTAGCTTTTAGAATTAGTTAGGTTTGAATTCATATTTAACATGGTATCAGAGCATGCCATATATACCTTGCATAAAAAAATCTTCAAATTTCAAATAACAAAAAAACCTTATATTGTTTTAGAATAATCGTGGTAAGTGTTAGATTTATCTATGGACGTAGATATTTTGATAAATCATGTAAATTTATGAGTCTTTTATAAATTTTTTCTTTTTGTAAAATTCTTTGAAAAATTTTTAATACACAATTTTATCAAATCGAGCAAATTTCTAATGTCTTATTTTTATATTTTAATATCTGATAATTATTTATTATTCACATTTTATACGAAATTCAGTGGGATCCTCCAACGTTGGCAAAAGTAACAGATGATATGGTAGAGCATTATCTTTGTGCTTTGGATCCGTTTGAACCTGATCTTGAGCTTCCGACAAAACTTAGAGACACCTCTTATTATGATATCGAGAAATAGAACGAGACCCAAGATTTGGTCGTTCCTTGTTGTATCATGGTTGTAAAATTGTGTCCATAACAATTTGATAAATCATTGTTTGTTTATTTTTGAATTTTTGTTCATCAATGATTTCAAACAATTTTAAACACGTTTAGAGATTTGATTAGTCGTCTCTTCATGATAATTCCGGAAAATGCGAATAGATTGATCATTACTTTGAAATTATTATGACAAAAAAAATTCTCTATTTCTCTTCTTAGGAATGTTTTTTTTCTCTTATTTGTTGTTATGTGTAAAACTATGAACATAAGGGGTCTATTTATACTAAAAAAGTTTAACTTAATTGAGAGCTCTTAGCCTATTCAAAGGCCTAAAAATGTTAAATTTATCAAGCATTTTAGACTTAGTAAATTGAGTAAAATATTTTCTCATTAGTTTGATTTAAATATATCCAACATTTCTCCACATAAACCAAAACAAAACTCAGACATCTTTAAAAATAAAATTTATGAGACTTTTTTTTTTGCTCATTGAGATTACATCATATCCGAAAATATAGTTTTAATTTTGAACCTTCCATAGTGAAATATTATCAGATGCATTTGCCAGAAGGTGATTGTGATGTCTTGAACATCCCGACTTCTTATATACCCCAAGATACCAATATCACACATTACCATCTCATTCTTTATTTAGCTTATTTGTTGCGTCCGTTTTGACCTTAGGATAGCCTGGTAGTTTTTATCGAGTATTTTAGAGAATTAACCCTATCGTCATTCTCTTAGAAGCGGCCCACTTCATACTTGATATAGGAGATTTTCTATTGCGAGTATCTCATCTTACTATATTTTCAAGAGATACAATCTTTAAGAGAATAAACTCAACCTTACCAATTTATATCACTTTTATTTATCATCGTAGTAATGAGAAGATGTTTTCTTTCTATATCTCATCAACTCCCCCACAATTCGCTTCTCCCATGGAATCTAATACTATTGGTTTGTTCAAACATGTCGGGTTGCCATCATGGTGATTTGTCATTCTATGGACTTTAATCCTATTCAACTCGATAACACATTTATTTGATTTTTGTTAAGGCCTTTAGTTAGAGATCAATTATATTTTTCTTTGATTTCACGTAATTAATGAATATCACTATATCAGTTAATAATTTTCTAACAGAATTATGTCGTTAGCGGATGTGTCGCGAATTCCATTATAAATATGGTTTTTTGCTCTTTCGTTTGCAGACTGACTATCACAATGTATGCATATTGCAAATACATGTTTAGGTCATACTGGAATATTCTGGAGAAAGTTTTTAAGCCAGTCTGCTTCCAATGATTCTTGAATATTCCAATTGTTGGACTCCTTCCCTGTGATGTTTTTTCAATTGAGAATTTACATAAATTGGAGTTCTTGCCTTAGGATTGGTATCTTTATCGAATCTTTCTAAGATTTGTTTCACATAATGACTTTGGGATAACAAATAACCATCATGTGTCTTGGTAACTTTCATGTCAAAGTTTTTTTTATAGTATTTTCTTTGTAGCTTTAATCGCATTATTACTACTTCCATCAATTATCATATCATCCACATATATATAGACAATTACATATTCAGTTTCAGTATCTTTGATATAAATACATTTGTCAACCTCGTTGACACTAAAACCATTTGATAGCATCATGCTATCAAACTTCACATGCCATTGTTTGGAAGCTTACTTAAGTCTATATAATGACTTTACAAGTTTGCCAACTTTTCTCGCTTGACCAACCATTATACATCCTTCAGGTTGGAACATGTATATTTCCTCTTCTGATTCTCCATTCAAGAAAGTCGTCTTTACATACATTTGATGTATCTCGAGGTTAAACAAAGCAACCAATGCTATAATCAACCTAATTGATGTCTTTCTTGCGACTGAAGAATAGATGTCAAAATAATAAACTTCCTTAGTTTGTATATAGCCTTTAACTACAAGTCTTGCCTTGTATTTCGCTATCGTTCCATCAGGTTTCATCTTTCTCTTAAAGATCCGTTTATATCCTAGTGGTTTACATCCTTATGGAAGATCCACCAACTCTTAAGTTTGATTTTTTTTAACTGACTCAATATCACGTTTTATAGCTTCTTTCCAATAAGGAGCTTCAGGGGATGACATAGCCTCTATATATGGCAGTGGTTCCCTTTCCAACATGAATAAGATAATCAGGCGCAAAGGAAGTTGATTTATTTGCCCTTTTGCTTTGTCTAGATTCGTCTTCCATATTCCCCAAACTATTTGAAGGTTCACCATATTTTTGAACTTCCATATCACTTGGGTTCACTTGTATCCGAGTTTTGTATGGAAAGATGTCTTCAAAAAATGAAGTATAGACTCGATGATTGTATTCATATGTATTTAGAGTTATCTGATCTATACACCAAAAAATAGATAAGCACTAGAATTATGTGCATGACCAATAAATACACAATCTATCGTTTTTTGTCCTAGCCTTATTCTTTTAGGAATAGGTAATAGAACCTTAGAAAGAAAATCCCACATCTTTAGATATTTCAAACTAGATGTTTTACTTTTCCACAATTCATATGGTGTTTTATTAAGCTTTTTATGAGGTACTCTGTTTAACATGAAATTAACAGAGATTACAGCTTCCCCACATAATTTCTGGGAAGATCGAGAGCTTATTAACATGGAATTCATCATTTCCTTCAATGTTCTATTCTTATGTTCGGCAATGCTATTTTGTTCTAGCGTATGAAGGGATGTAGTTTAATGGATAATGTAATTTTCAGCACATATTTGTGCAAATGGTGACTCATATTCACCTACTCTATCGCTTCTCAAAGATTGTATCTTCTTTCCAAGTTTATTATCTACCTCATTTTTGTAGAGAATAAACATCTCAATTACTTCATCTTTACTTTTCATTAAGTAAAGATAACAATATCGAGTACTATCATCGATAAAGGTAATAAAATATTTTTTTCACCTCTTGTTTGTAGGACCTTTAGGTCACATACAGTAATATGTCTTAATTCTAAATGTTCAGTTCTTCGTTCAATTGTTTTATATGATTTTGTAGGAAATTTTGCTTCAATGCAAACTTCACATTTATGGTCTTTGTTTAATTTGAATTTTGGTAATAGATTCAAAGACATTAATCTTTATAGTGATTTTAGATTTACATGTCTCAATCTACCATGCCATAAACTTGACTCCTTCAAGTAAGAAGAAGATGAATTTTTATTAATCTCATCAGAGGATACCAAAATCCGTTGTAGGGGTATTACATAAAGTCATCATAATCATTTTAAACATCCCATTAGTGAAGTAACCTCTACCAAGGTACAGGCCACCTTTGGATAATACAACTCTCTCAGGCTCAAAGACAAGTTTAAAACCTTTCTTTGCTAGCACATATCCGGAGAGTAGATTCTTACGAATGTCAGGCACATGCAAAATATCCGTAAGTGTCAACTTCTTCACAGATGTCATCTTCGAGATAACTGAACCCTTGCTTTCCATCTTGGATAAAGAAGAGTTCCCCATATAGTAGCTTTCTCTAGTGATCGCTTCATATGTTGTGAATATTCATCTGCCGGCACAAATATGGCGAGTTGCTCCATTGTCAATCCACCATTGTTTCAGATTGTTTACGATCATGTTCACTTCTAACACTACTGCCACAAATTTAGTATCATCATATTCTACTTCAGCTATATGGGCTTGAGCCTTCTTCCCTTTTTGCCCACCTTCCTTGCGATGATAGGAGTCCTTCGCTAGGTGTCCCGACTTCCCGCAGACATAGCATTCCCCTTTGAACTTTTTGGATCTAACGTGTTTGACATTTTTGTCAATCTTTCGCTTTTGGATCCTCTCAGTCTTGCCAACATTAACGACTTTAGCCTTTGAAATATGTTGTATGCTAGGCTTTACGATTGGCTGAACATTCTAACGAATCCTCAAACGACGAAGCAAATCTTCAATGGACATGCCCATAGGTTTTTGCATTAAGTCGTTTTTATAGTTTGACCAGGATGGTAGTAACTTTTCAATCATAGTTTTCACTTGAAACTGCTCATCAACTTTGATACCTTCAGTTGCTAAGTTAAGAAGATGTTGGAGTTCATCCATCTGCTTAACAACACTCCTAGTATCTACCATACAGTAATTCAGGATCTAAGCAACCATAAATCGACCTTGACTGGTTTCATCAGCCAAAAATTGACCTGAAATATATGAAAAATATAATTGTATACAATGTACAAAAATTAATAAAATAAAAGATAAAAATTAAATTAAATAACAAAAGAAAATACATTTTAAATTAAAATTATAAGCTAAAACTTAAAAAAACAAAAATTCATGTCGATATCATTCATCTTCATTGTGGTCCACGAAATTTGTGATGTTGATATGCATTCCATCCTTATTGTCATCAACGAAATCATCGAGATCATCAGAGACAAAGTTTGTTTGAACATTTTTGCCTTTATCTTTTTTGTGACTGTTGGTATACATCAACAAAATGTCTTGATGGATGACACACTTGAGACCAATGTCTACTCATACCGTACCAATAAAATATTGTATCTTTTCTCTTTTTAGTTATATTTTCTTTTTCAATCGTTCGATGATCCTTCATTTTATTATCTCCATTATGAAAATTATTTGGTGGAATGCTTTGGCCTCTTCCTCTACTGTATTCATGACCACGACCGCGACCACATCCATAGTCTCGGCCACGACCACGTATATATCCACGTCCACGACCTTGCCAATGGTTATAATTCGATGAAGTCACATTTGTTTCATAGAATGATACATAATCATTAGGATGAGCATGATGATTTTTCATTAATAGCTCGTTTTGTTGTTCTGCAACGAGCAGAAACTGCAACAAGTCGTAGTAGATTTTGAAATCCTTTGCGCGATATTGTTGTTATAAAATGACATTATCGGTATGGAATGTAGATAATGTCTTCTCCAACTTATCCTAATCATTTATCTTTTCTTTGCATAGCTCTATTCTGGAGATTATTTCAAACATCGTAGAATGATATTTATCGACGAATTTATAATTATAGAATCTCAAATTCAACCAATCATTTTCTACAGCGTAATTTTTTCTATATAATTTTTTTAACTTTATAAAATATATAATTTTTATTTTTAGTTGGTTAAAAGCGTTTATATTGATAATATGTTAAAACTAATTAATATTGATAAAGGGTACTTTGAATATAGACAAAAAAGAATAAAATAGTTAGGCGTATATGGTATGTTAGGCCCAAGTATAGTTACTGGGATTACAAAGCCCAAAAGTAGACCCTTCCAGAACAAGTAGAGGATTCAAAGAGCACGCGATGGGTAACTTTCTTTTTCATTCAAAGGGATTTCAACAATACCACGACGGGATCTCTCATTTTGCCAACAGGACTCGGTAAGTGAAGAGGAAGAAGAAGAATGCAGAACGGGAGAGGACCGTTATCGAGGTTTATTCGTGAGAAGCCATGGAAGCTCTGGTACAAGAGGAGCTTCTGTTCGTTTCCGATTAACTCCACCGTCGAGGATCTCGATAACCAGGTACGGTTGCATCATTAGCTTCTCTCCTTGTTTATTTGTTTTTTTTTCTTTTTTTGAATTTTGATGATCTTCCTGAGTTTTGAGGTTTCGCTCTTCGTGTATTGATCGTATTTCTGTTTGTTTGTTCCCCTCAGGTCCTCGTTGATGGAAGTGGTTGTTCCCGCACTGCGATTCTCAACAGACCTCCTGCTCTTAACGCCCTCAGCACTCACATGGTCTCTCTCTCAATGCGTTCGTGCGTGTATGTGTGTATATATTCATACGTATATATGTTTCCTGCTGTCTCTGTGTGGACTTTGATAGACTCTTCCGACAGTGCTCTTGCCTCTACAACACTTAGGAATATATTATATGCTGGTTTGGTTATTTACTTTATGTAAATGGATTGCGTATTTTTGGTTAGGATCTCAACATTTTGGATTTCGTGGCGGTCTTGTTTCTCGTGGAGCGGTTGTGTGTAGATTTTGCATTTGATTATTTGATGTTATCCGTTATGTTCATTTATTTTATCTATATATCTTATCCTCAGGGGTTTAGATTGCAAAAACTTTATAAAAATTGGGAAGATGATCCAGATATTGGTTTCGTGATGATGAAGGTAATTTGTGCTTCGC
Source organism: Gynandropsis gynandra (assembly GCA_036759665.1). Classification (NCBI taxonomy): domain Eukaryota; kingdom Viridiplantae; phylum Streptophyta; class Magnoliopsida; order Brassicales; family Cleomaceae; genus Gynandropsis; species Gynandropsis gynandra. The sequence continues at coordinate 1,476,719 of CM071862.1, forward strand.
ATTGTGGCATCTGCTCGTCTAGATTTTTCTGTCTGAATTGATGCTTCTCATCAATGGACTCATAGAAGTCCGCTTACTATTTTTCTTGGACCCTTGAAGGGCAGCGGCAGGGCATTTTGTGCTGGTGGGGATATTGTGTCTCTTTATCATCATATAAAGGAAGGTAAAGGCTGATTCTGGAGTATATTGTGATGTCTTACTTTCTGAATATATGTTTTCTGTTATTGTAAACCTTAATAGGCATGAAGAATAGACTTGATTAGAGTGATTTGTTGTGAAGATTAGGTGTCATGAAGAGTATACGATGATTTAGATACTATACAATTTGTACTAAAGTTAAAGAGTGATAGCATTGCTATGTTTTTCATTATTGAGGATGCTGATTTACGTGGTTTATTTTCTTTCAACCCGTGTAAATCTTCTCAATGATGCTGATTGCGTGCTTGTTGGTGCATCTCGCTGTGTTTAAATAACGCAGGCAGTGAGGATGCTACTAGGGAGTTCTTCTGGACTCTATATAATTTTATATACTTTCTTGGCACATATTTAAAACCACATGTGAGTAATTCATACTTTTTAATCATTGGTAGCTCATTGTAAGCAATAACCATATCTTTAGACCTCCATTAAGTGGCATGATACTATACTTTTGGTATGTGTGCAGGTGGCGATTCTCAACGGCATTACTATGGGAGGTGGAGCAGGAGTTTCAATACCAGGAACATTTCGTGTTGCTACTGGGAGAACTGTATGTAACAATTAAGTGCATAAGCTTTTCTCAGCTGATTTTATACTGCTTCTATATTCTCCTGTAAATTAGTCGTGCGGCTGTATTATTGTGCTCCCTTCCCAAATATTGCAGATTTTTGCTACTCCCGAGACAATAATTGGTTTCCATCCTGATGCTGGTGCTTCTTTTTATCTCTCTCATTTGCCTGGTTTCTTAGGTACGATTTATTTAACTTTTTAAATTCAGTTTCCGGCTAAATCATTGTGTCGATGTCTCCAGTAAACCAAAGTTCTCGTTGAATAGCTATTTTACTTCATTTAAAACTTTTGTGTTCTATTTGCATCTTTATATGAAACATGCTAATTAATTTTAACCTTTTTAGAGGTAAAATTTCATAATATGATGAGCGTTAAGCATTCATTATGTGAACATTTTGAAAGCCAACTTTGGTTGATACGACTTATTTCATAGCAGCGATTTACTGCAGAAACAAGGAATAACACTTATTTTCTGGTCATTCATTTTGAATTCCACAAGGTAAAATTTGGGATATGAGCTTGAAAATAGTCTTAAAGTATGCCTAGTCCAATAACTAATCCAAATGAAAACAAAGTTATTGAAGGAATCCATCCTATTAGTTCTCAATTGATGCTGCCTTGCCTTTTTACGCCCTCTTGGCCTTCCCATTGTGGAACATGAATTAGTATGATTTATTAAGCCACATGTGCAGGGGAATATCTTGGTCTTACTGGGGAGAAGCTCAGTGGGGCAGAAATGATTGCATGTGGCCTTGCTACTCACTATATCAACAGTGAGGTATTTCTGGATGACTGGAATTAGCCTTTCCATTTGCATATTATGCCTTCCATACTAGGCAATAACTTTGTGTTCTTGTACAACAGAGGATTCCCATGATGGATGAAGAACTCAAGAAGCTGGTCACTGATGATCCTTCAGTTGTTGAAGCTTCACTAGAAAAATGTGGTGAACTCGTCTATCCAGAAAAGACAAGTGTTCTTCACAGGTTTGTTCTTCAATTCACTATATCATAAAAAAGAGGAACCCCTACACTTACGCCATGGGTGTTTTATTATCAGAAATGTGGCATCTTAGCCTCTCTTAAACTCGCTTGTTTTGATTTGGCAGGATCGAATTACTTGACAAATGTTTCAGCCATGACACAGTCGAGGAGATTATCGACTCCTTGGTTGGTTGTTTTATAATGTTTATAATCATCTCATCACGTTTTTTTTATTAAGATTCAGCGGATAATGAACATTAAACAGCAATTGGAGTATAGGTAGTCAAGTTTTGAATTTGTAGTGGTAAAAGGACAGCATGGAAGAGAAATTTTATGTAAAGCATATGTAAAACGACTCTGATACTTTTTACCTTTGCCTTGGCTTATTATGGTTACTGGTAATTTCAGGAAAGGGAATACGGTCGAACAAAGGATGCATGGTGCTTTTCCACCCTGCGTAGGCTTAAAGAAGTCTCACCTTTAGCCTTAAAGGTTTCATTGAGATCTGTGAGTTTCTGAATCCATCTGTTTTTACTGTTTGCATGGGGGAAGAAACTTGCCATATTTTAACTTTGAGTATAACAATGAACGGGACAGATAAGAGAAGGGAGATTCCAAACCCTTGACCAGTGCTTGATTAGAGAGTATAGAATGTCATTACAAGGGACACTCGGGCGAATTTCAGGCGATTTCTGCGAGGTATGTCAAAATTTATTGTATTAGTGTGTGTATGTTTCTTTAAGAAAGAAACATAACGGCTAACATATTGGATGATCCACTGGTTAGGGGATACGAGCTCGGGTGATAGAGAAGGACTATACACCAAAGGTAATTGTTATCTCTCTTCATTAGCAATTGGGCTTCACATGCCAAAAAGTGATATGATTGGAGTGGTGTGTGTGTGTGTGTATACAGTGGGATCCTCCGACGTTAGAGAAAGTAACAGACGACATGGTGGATCAATATTTTTGTGCCTTGAGCCACTCAGAGCCTGATCTTGAACTACCCACCAAAATCAGAGAAAGCATTTAGTTTATTACGTACTGAAGTATCCGTTCTCACTGCCATATCCATTGCGACTTTGATATTTAGTTTCACCATAGTTTGCAGGGATATGTGGCTGTGGATGGAGACTGTCAATTCCAGTTTTACATATGACAAAACTTTTGGATGGAAATTAAAGTTGCCTATGAATAAATAGGAGGAAGAGTAAAGACGCAGGGGGGAATGTGTTATTCGGTTCCTTTGCTGGCCTTGTAAGTGTTAACGAGCTGTGCTTGAACGTCGTTGGAAACAGGGGAGTGTTCTTTGTATTCCATTGTGAATTCACCTTTCCCCTGTGTCATGGACCTTAAGGAGGTGGAATAACCAAACATATTGTTCAGAGGCACCTGAAATCCACGCCATATTCAAATGATTACTGGTTAGGATTATTGTTCTTACCAAACAGATTTATTTAGCTGACAATACCATAGAACTTACATTGGCAGTGATGATGGAATCATCCCCTTCTTGATCATTACCAATGATTACACCTTTTCTCCTGAAATACGTTACAAAGTAGTAGATGTAGATGGTTGATTCCTCAAGTAAAAAGACAAAGGCCAGAGGAAGTTTGGGGGCATAACTCACTTGTTGATGTCTCCAGCAACGGCGCCCTGGAATTCTGTCGGTACTTTCAACTCAACCAACATAACAGGTTCTAATATCACTGGTCTTGCAGCTGTGTAACACTGTTCCATATATATATATATACATATATAAACAAATATATGAAATAGGAATAATAGACAAGAGTTTGTGCCTGGGATAAAAGGGGATTGAAGCCAACTTACCTGTCTGAAAGCGTATATTGAAGCCAACTTAAATGCAAGTTCACTGGAATCTACAGCGTGCGAAGCTCCATCCGTCAAAACGACACGAATATTATCAACTGGGTGACCAATCAGTGAGCCCCTGGAAAATGATTTCAAACATTTGCTTAAGCATATACCATCATGGAAAGGGTAAAAGGATCACAGAAAACTACTACTACTATTACTCACGAGTTTGCAGCTTCTCTAAAACCCTTCTCAATGGCTGGAATGAAACCAGACGGAATTGCCTGCCCCACAATCATGTTTTCGAATTCAAACTTCACAGGAGAGTCTTGTGGTAGTGGTTCCACGTAACTGACAAAAACCAATAACAAAGAGGAACCGTGTGAACATTTCCAAGCAAAGTTCAGTTGTAACTGAGTTTAACAATCTCCCGATACTTACCCCACGACCCGACCATACTGACCCTGTCCTCCACTTTGCTTCTTGTGCAAATAATCAAACTCAGCTCGTTGAGTTACAGTCTCCCTAAAATTGACACGTATTAAACATTCTGTGAGGCCAAAAAGTCACACACCTTATATTCTCTTCGAATGGGTTCAACATAGACTTCTAGATGTAACTCTCCCATCCCAGAAATAATCGTCTGTCCCATCAAACTTCCAATTATCACCAAATAATAACTTATCCAGTGACTTTTTTTTAATTAAGGATTATAAAAGAAAAAAATAGGGCTGTAAGACAGAAATAAGAAACCAAGATTGTAGAAAAATAAAAACCTGGCTACTCTCAGGATCCAACCCAACTCGGAAGGTAGGATCTTCTCTCTGAAACCGGTTCAATGCTTTTGAAAACTATAACAGAAATGTAGGTGTGATTACAAAAGCTGACAAAAGGAAATACAATAAAGGTCAGTAAATGCAGATAGCTACATGGTACAAAAAAAACTCACCTGTCCTCCAGCGTCTTTTGAAACCGGATGAACAGCTAAGGACATAACTGGTTCCGGAACATTCATTGAGGTCATTGTGTACTTAACTGTTCCATCCGTAAATGTGTCACCTGTTTCGGAAATAGTTCCAAGAAGAATCGTTAACAAATCCCTCATCAGCCTTCCGCTAGTTTGAGCTTGAACAAATTAAGACTGTACCTGATGCACAATCCACACCAAACACTGCCACAATTTGCCCAGCATGTGCCTCTTGAATATCCTACAAGGATAACAAACGTAGATATGCCGATAAAGATACAAATGCTAGAATCACACCCATAACCCGAGATATTATACTCTAAGGACCAAAAGATAAACACCGCAAACATCTCTTACCTCCATCTCATCAGAGTGCATACGAACCAAGCGTGGAACCTGAACCATGAGAATATAATGTTAAGCAATCAGTCTCAGATAAATTCATATCTTGCTATCAGATGCAATGTAAAGGAAAAGGGTGAAACATGAATACTAAAAACTAAGATTACCAAGAGTGTCAATTTGGTATAAGGTTTTGTACTGACCAAAACATACTAAAACCATCGACTAACCTTTACTTTCTTTCCAGTATTAACGTTTATGATAAATTCACCCTTCCGAATCACACCTTCATATATCCTTCATCAAGGAAAGAGGCAAAATAGCATTTTGCATGATGAGAAAAAGGCACAAAATATTGATAGAACTAATAAACTGCCAACATTACCGATATAATAAACAGAATTCTAGCAGTCATACCTTAAATACGTCAACTGACCAAAACGCCCTTCTTCTAATTTGAAAGCCAATGCAACAAGAGGTCCATTTGGTGTTCCACTCAAGGCTACCTGAAACAAATTCCCTTTAGAACCTGTATTTTTTTTTCAATATGTTAATCATCAGGTTGATACCTTCTCTTCATTATTCTTCTGGTCAAGCGCATAGTTATTGACTTCAGTAGGACAAGGAAGGTAACTGAGCACACCATCTAGAAGGGGTTGTACTCCCTGAAGATGCAAAATATGAAACATGTAAGAGATGGGAAATTTCCATACATAGAATCAAAATCCACTCAATTCATTATCATCGATAAAAATGAAAACTCTATGCTTGAATTAGCAGGTATGAGGCCATAGCTTATTACCCGAGCAATTAAACTGAAATGTATAACCATTCCCCATAAAAACAGATATCATCTTTATATTCATTGAAGCAAGTACCTTGTTTTTGAATGCACTCCCCATGAATACAGGAACAAACTTCCGTGCTACGGTGGCCCTGCGAATCGCTTCCTGCACATATATAAAATAAAACACTCTATAGTCACAATTTTGCAAGGGGTACCGATTCTTATAGTACTGTTAAGGGAGCTGATAAGCTAATTCTTGTAGATGTGTATTTGCTGGGCTGTCCACCTAAACCATAGGCTGTTATAATAACCGTAACAACACTAAATCAAAGATAAGGAAGTTGATTTTACACAACCCTATAAATGACATCCAGTGATTACCATAAACATATTTTCCAAATCATATGCAGTTTAATTCACATGGAAATTTAGGATCCACATGACACCAACTTCATTTGTCTCATATGCAGGAAATTGCAAGGGATCCCATTGTGATTATATGTTCTACAGTATAGTGCAGGTATTGTAAATTGCTATGGTTGCAAAAGGTTGTCATAGGCTTTCACCCACTATACCTCCAGCTCAGAAGAAGATATAGGCTCATCGTTGAGAAATTTATCTGCGAGTTTGTCATCAACTTCAGAAACTGTCTCTATCAGTTCTCTCCTCTTCTCAGCAACCAAAGCCTCCATATCGGCAGGGATATCGACCGTAACAATTTTCTCACTGTAATAGCCAATGTGAATATTACATCATATGGCATTGATAAAAGCCTAATAGAATATCGACATAACAATTTTCTCACTGTAATAGCCAATGTGAATATTACATCATATGGCATTGATAAAAGCCTAATAGTAAAGGAAATAAGCAATGCAGAAATATTGGAAGACAGACCCATTAGATCCATGGAAATGGTAAGCTTTCATCTGCACAAGGTCCACAAGACCATGGAAGTTTTCTTCTAAACCCATTGGCACTTGCACAGCAGCGCTATGATGACGAAGCTTGGCCCTTGCCTAGATGGTAAAATCAAGTTCGACCCATAAGCTCATACTTCGTCATAACCATTCAAAAATAAATCCACTTCAGCCTAAAGCAGAGTAAGGGACATCACAAAATGTTGCAGTACACACCTGGTTCAAGACCTTCCATGGATCGGCTCCCATTCTATCAAGTTTGTTAATAAATGCAAGTCTAGGGACCTCATATCTCCTCATTTGTCGATCCACTGTAATCGACTGACTTTGCACACCACCAACACTGCAAAGTACTAGGATCGCACCGTCCAGTACACGTAAAGCCCTCTCCACTTCAATAGTGAAGTCAACGTGACCAGGAGTATCGATAATATTGACCTGCACAATGATTCCACGAATTCAGAGAAAAGCTTTTCAAAACAGTATGATCAAACCAAACAAAAGTTTAGAAACAGGATTAAATAGGATTGCAGACTCAAGCAGCGCCAGAAAATCAAACGAACTATGCGCAATTATAGTCAACAAATACGAATCGTATCAAATTAAACGGTATAAAAACAGGAAATCAAGCAGGCGTAGGACCAAAATATCGAATTGATTAAGTGGAAATTGTCCGGTATTCACTTATATTATCTCGAGTACGAACAACCGCATAAGCGACAACTGAAAATGACAATCTGATACGAATAGTCACCTGGTAATCCTTCCAAGTACAGTAAGTGGCGGCGGACTGGATGGTGATACCTTTCTCGCGCTCCAAGTCCATGGAGTCCATCTTGGCGCCAACGCCATCTCGACCTCTAACCTCGTGGATCTCGTGGATCCGACCCGTATAGTACAGAACTCGCTCGGTAAGCGTCGTTTTCCCGGAATCTATGTGAGCAGAGATCCCGATGTTTCGTAGCTTCTCCATCGATTCCTTCCACCATGGATCTTTCTCCTCTTTCGCCGCACGAGCGGCGCTTCCGGCGGAGAATTGACGGAGCTGGAAGTCTCCAGCTAGAAGCGCAGCGGCCGGCGATGAAGATGACCGTCTTTTGGAGGAGAAAAACCTGTAGAGAAGGCTTGATGATGGAGATGTAGGAAAACGAGCCATGGTTATGTGAGAGCGAGGGTTTTAGAAAATGGGTTTTCTGAAGCAAAACCCTCGACCTCTACAACTCCTGTAGGAGAGAGAGATCTACTAAAATGGAGAAGCTAACCAAAACGACGCCGTTCTATCGTTCGCCGTATTCCACCACTCACAATGTGCCACGTAAGCCGGCTGATATATAAAACTACATTTTTTAAAAAGTGATGTAAAAATTAGGGTAACAAAATCTTCGAAATATTCATATCCGATTCGTATTAAAATCAAAAATTCAAATATCCGCTGAGATAAATACAAATATAAATATCAGCAATCAAATTTTCGACAAATATAAATACAAATATAGATAATAGACTCAATTATCCGTACTATTCGTATCCGTAAGTATTAAATAAAAATTTTAGTTAATATATACAAATTGATTGTAGTGATCAAATTAGAATAAAAAATATTAATAATCTTATTTGAATATTTATTATATAAATATCTTTAGTCAAATATGCAATATATTTACGATGAGAGGACTAAAATATCAAATACTTAAAAATAACTAATATTGTTGAATATTTAATTTATACTCAAGATTGATTCTAATCTAAATGAGTTGGATAATGTTATAGAGATATTACAATATATGAAAAAAATACAAAACTCACTAAATATATAACTTTTTGCGAATGTTATTTTAATGTGTAATCTGACAATTTGTTTCATTGTTTTAGGTGAATTGACGATGTTCGCAAAATCATCCACGAAACTAAATTTAAATGATCGGTGTGGAGATGAATGTGAAGATTTGGTGTTTTGTTTTATTTATATTATGGATATTTGTATGTTTGTGCGATTTAAAATTTTAGTTTTAGATTATATTTGATGATTATTGATTTTTTATTAAAATTTTATATATATATTTTATACGTTAAAAAATTTAGGTTCAGATAAGAAAATTCGTATATCCGACGGATATTCGTATATTCGACAAATATTCGTATATCCGACGGATATTCGTATATTCGACAAATATTCGTATTTACAAATATCCGAATTTACAAATACAAATACAACAACTAAATTTGGATATTCGCCGATTACAAATACAAATACAACTCTAGTCCGATATTCGCAAATATCCGTTATTTGTCCAGGCCTAGTAAAAAATCGGTACTAATGTCAATGATTTATATTAAAAAATTACAATTAAAAGAAAATGAATACAAAATTTTAATTTTACATTTTATAAATATTAAATAATATTGTTGTGGAAACCTGTAAATCATGAAATAACATTGTTGCAAATGAAGTATAACAAAATTGGGTTTGAAAAATGATGTCCATTAAGTAAAATGGGCATGATCTCCCTGGCTAGAGANCGTGAAGTTTAGAAAGTAAGAGATTTTGAATGGGCAGATCTTAAATAGGCACAGGGACCAGCTCGAGATCGGTGTGATGGTCATTTGAAGATGATGAAGAAGAAGAATCCTTTTTGTCCTCAGAATTCATTTGCTGAATAGGCGGAGGGTCCATGGTAGTAGATGATGAAGCATCATTATCAGACAAATGATTCTTCATTTCTCTATGTTCTTGACACAATGCACACCAATGTAAACAGCAATGAACCATGCATTGATCACACGGTGCATTCTGCATAATTTTGTATATATAATCATCATTATTTAAGGCAAAACATGAATTAGTGGAGATTATGTGTTTGTTATTAGGGTTTGTTTGTACCTTGAGATGATATCTCTTTTGAAGTTCTTGACGAAACAAACCAGAGTAAATACCACACATCCACCAAGCAAAGAAAAGACCTTCGCAGATTACAACAGTTGTTTGAGGGTCAATGTAACCACTGAACAATGCTGTGACTGCTGCCATTGCCATTCCTCCTTCCACACATATTGCATGACAAATACACGGTTGCGTCCATGGAATCTCTTCTCTCATTGATTCTATGTTTCGCCCAAACAGCACACATGGGCAACACAGACCAGTCCAGCCTGCAACACATTGCCAACAAATAGCCATAAACACATAATATTTTCAGTAAAATCTGAATTCAATTGTATCCCTGTCTCTTTCGATTCTGTAAAACTTAAGTGACAAAAAAAAACAGAAATAGAGAAAAGCCTTACAGCTATCTGGATCTTCAGCACAACCAAAGATACCAGTGGTCCAGTCTTCATCAGCAGGGGGTTCATAGCTCTCTGGTAGAGCTTGACCACATTCATGGCACCTGTGAACATTCAACTATACCAATTTCAAGCATCAAAATCAGTAGATAGCAAATAAACTGTACTTAGTTTTAGCTCGAATACGAAAACCAAAGAGTTTGATGATTGTATAAACATGATCATCCAAAGAAACTGAGATATTCAAGGACTGATCATCTCTTCATAGCACATATGGAATAATTTAATGAAGCCTTCGATTTCGTAATCTAAGGATCTAACACAAATCAAAAATTAGATCACAATGCAACGATAGAAGATTGGTGTAAACCTACTGCTTACGGAAGAAGAAATTGGACGATTAAGAAGAAAAAACCAAATCAATTAGACGCAAGGTTCGTTTACTTAGGCTTGATCCTGATTCATGCAATGATTCAATCTCCCTCGTCACAATGGTCAAATCGATACAAACAATAATACAATATCCAAATACATTAACAAAGAATTCCTTCATCGCATGATGACAGATCAGGAAGACGAGATCAAGCGAGCGATCATATATATTTCACGCGCAGGAAAATCAAGAGAAATGCGGGAAACAATGATTCATACCTGAGGGACCTCGATTGGCTGATTGAGTTCACCAGGCGTGATATCTTCCACGGGGGTTTGTTCTTTCCTCAACTTCACGTACCGCGAAGGGGCGCTACCGTCCGCCATTAGAGCCGTTCACAAGCTATTCAGCGTACGAAAGGTGTACATATACGTATACTCTCTGCGTCTACACAGATTGAATCTGAATACCAAAAATGGAAGAAAATCGTGCGATCGAAGGAAGGAAGAGGAGACCTTGAATTTCTTTACAACGTTTTATTTTGAAAAGCGTGAACGAGAACAGAGATGGCCTACACGTCGTCGTTTTACTCCGTTATTTATTAGACATATATAATATAACTACGGGATGTCTCTAAAGAAAAAAATCGATGATGCTTTTTTTATTATAACAGGGAATATAGTATAAAAAAATATCTAATTATTTTATTTTAATTTATAAAATATAAATTATTATTTTTAATTTAAAAAATTCTAAATTTATATTTTTTTGTTTTAAAATACTAACTTTAACATATGATTAATTTGATAAATTTATATTTTTTTAGACAACATTTAAAAATTCAAATAGTTAAAATATGATTTAATGTTTTTTGTTTGTGTATGGATGTGATTAATTTGATAAGTTTGTGTTTTTTAGATGAAATGTAAGAATTTAAAATTTTTAGATTCAAAGTAATAAGTTGTGTTTTATAGGCAAAAATTAAAAAGTTTGGTATTTTCTACACTATATTCCTAGATTTAGTGTTTTTAAAAACAAAAAAAAATAAGTTTGAATTTTTGTACGTTAAAAATAATAATTCATGTTTTATAGACTAAAATAAAATATTTCGATATTTTTTATGCTATGTTTCCATTATAATATTGATAAGACATCAAGCAGACCAAACCGACCGGTTAGGGATCGAAAGCCCAATCCGAAATACCAGTAATGAACTGGATCGGAAATTGCAGAATAATAATACATGGGAGACTAAGTCTTTCCCTTCTCTGTCTTATTTCCTGTTTTGTAGGTTCAACTGTTTTGATGCAGTCTTTATTTTCTTTGTTTGTTTCCAGTATTGTAGGATCCACTAACTGATCTGTTATTTCCCTTTTTCTGTACTAAAAAGGATAATTATCGAAGGAGAAACCAGAGAAATTTTCTGCATAATCACTTGTTAGTCTTAAGCTTTTGATTGGGACCATCATTTGGTATCAGAGTTTCTTTTATCAACACCATCATTTAGATTCGGACAACAAGACGTAATGTCGAGATGTCAAACAAGGAGAGGATCGAGTCACTCGAAAGCGGCCTGGGAACGCTCCAAGATGAACTTGCGTAGATGAAAACTGTGATGGCAGAGAAGTTACAGTCTCTTGAACTGTCCCTCCATAGACTCACTGAATCTTTGTCTGGAGCCCAGGAGGGTTCAAATTCAGATCGTGGACGACGCTTTGAAGATCGACAAGGATCAGCAACTAGAACCAATAACAACACACAATCGTTGTTTCACTCAAAGTCCCCAAAATTTGAATTTCTCCACTTTGTCGGTGGAGATCCTACAACATGGATCACTAAGGCAAAATAATTTTTCCAATATCAGGATACTCCAGAGCATCAACAGGTGCAATATGCGTCTTATCACCTGGACGACGATGCGAACGAGTGGTTCCAGGCTTTGACTACAACTTATGGGGAGGATGGCAGCGTTTTGACCTGGAATGCATTCGAATAGGAGATGTGGGTGTGATTTGGACCCACAGAGTGCGAAGATTTCAATGAAGCTCTCTCCAAGATCAGACAAACAGGAAGCCTGCGTGACTACCAGAGGGAGTTTGAACGTTTGCAAAACAAGGTCCATGGAAGGACACAAAAAGCGTTGATTGGGACATACATCGGGGGTCTGCAAGCATCCATCGCTGACAGAATTCGGATGTTTCGGCCCAAATCCCTCAAAGAAACTATAATGCTGGCCAGGATGCGTGATGAACTCCTCCATCGACAGAGACGGAGTCCTGCAAACAGTCCGATTGCGCCACGAAACTTTCAGTCGTGAAACACTGGATCAGTTCCTAAGAGGTTGAGCTGGGATGAAATTAAGAAAAAGCGCAGCTTGGGACCATGTTTCAGATGTGATGAACGGTTCACGCCTGGTCACAAATGCCAACAGCCACAGTTATTATTGATAGAGGGACAGTTCGGTTGAAATGATGAACACGAGAAAGAAGAAACGGAGGACCCAAAAATTTCACTGTATAGTAGGATGGGAAAATCTGACAACAATGAGAGTTGAGGCAGGAATCGACAACCGTAAACTAGTGGCCCTCATCGACAACGGCTCCACTCACAATTTCATAAGTGAACAGACCGCTAAGAAGTTGAATCTCAGTATTTTCCCCACCACACCATTCACAGTTTGGGTGGCGGACGGGTCACCCCATCGTTGTCAAGGACATTGCGTTAATGTACCACTTGGATTGCACGAGAATATTTTTTATGTGATGTTGTACGAGCTGCCACTACAGGGAATTGATGTAGTTCTTGGTATTCAATGGTTAAGTGAATTCGGAACTACACTGTGTGATTGGCGAGCAAAGACCATGTCTTTCAAATGGGCAAATAGAGACTGCTTGATTCAAGGAATAGGGGCTAACGACATTGCAGCCACCGATCCGATAGGGGTTTCAAAAGAGGCTCGTCAAGGGAACACACTTTTCGCGCTCTACATCAATACAACAACGGAGACACTTACTCCTATCTCCGAAGATCTCATAAAAGTTATTGAAGAGTTTGGGGATATTTTTAGAGAACCAAAGGAGATACCACCGAAAAGGGAGATCGAGCATCGAATCGTGCTCAAAGAGGGGACCAATCCCGTGAACGTGAGACCATATTGGTATGCACATTATCAAAAGGAGGAGAGTGAACGCCAAGTACAAAGCATGCTTGAGTCGGGTTTCATACAACCAAGTTCAAGCCCGTTCTCGTCATCTGTATTGCTCGTAAAAAAAAAGACGGATCATGGAGGTTTTGTACAGATTATCGAGCACTAAATGAAGTCACCATTACAGATTGATTTCCAATACCCACAGTCGAAGACAAGCTCGACGAACTTCATGGGGCATGCTTCTTTACAAAGCTCGACCTCACAGTGGGATACCACCAAGTACGAGTTCACCCGCAAGATATCCACAAGACGACATTTCGTACCCATAACGGTCACTATGAATACCTAGTGATGCCCTTCGGATTATGCAATGCACCCTCCACCTGTCAAGTTGTGATGAACAACATCTTTCGACCACACCTACGTAAGTGTGTCCTCGTATTCTTTGATGACATATTAATATATAGCTCATCATGGCAGGACCATCTAAAGCACATACGCCAAGCTTTTCACATTCTGAGCACACATCGTTTATATGTTAAATTCAAGAAGTGTGCATTTGGTCAGCAAGAGATTGAATATTTAGGTCATATCATTTCTAAAGAAGGTGTGAAGGTCGATATGAATAAAATTCAGACCATGACAGAATGGCCAAAACCTTCTACAATCATATAGCTACGGGGATTCTTGGGATTGACGGGCTACTATAGCAAATTCGTTCGCAACTACAGGATCATAGCGAAACCTCTTACAAATATGCTTAAGAAGGGGAAATTCAATTGGAGTAATGAAGCAGATGAGACATTCAACAAGTTAAAGATGGCTATGACTACAACACCAACATTGGCTCTACCTAATTTCTCGAAGCCGTTCATCATACAAACAGACACTTCTGGTGAAGGCATTGGAGCAATCTTAACCCAAAACAGATAGCACATCGCCTTTATGAGTCGAGGGTTGATTCAGACGAAGAGAGATTGGTCGACGTATGCTCGTGAAATGCTGGCCATTGTAGTAGCCATCCGGACATGGAGACCATACTTACTGGGGTGTCGGTTCACAATACAAACTGACCAGCGTAGCCTACGCTATTTGATGAAGCAAAGGATTCTTACACCGGAACAACAAAAGTGGGTGAGCAAGTTAGTCGGGTATGATTATGACATCGTCTACAAACCGGGTGCCTCGAATACAATTGCTAATGCCCTATCCCGAATACCTCAAAGAGCTGAAATTAGAGGACTATTCGTTCAGCAAGTACAACTATCGGATGAACTACGAGAGCTGAACAAAAAAGATTCATACTTCCAAAACTTGGCAACTTCAGTTTCACATAATCCAGGCCAGTCATACTCTTGAAAAAATGGAATTATCTCCTTTAACAATCGTGTTGTGATACCTCCACAATCTGAAATTATAAAAAGTCGGCTTCATGAGTACCATAATACACCACAAGAAAGACACTCAGGACTGTTACGCACCTTTAAGCGCTTGGCACAACAGTTCTATTGGTCGTCGATGCATCGATCGGTGCGGGAATATGTCACTTCTTGTGATGTCTGTCAACGAGCAAAGTACGAATCGTTGTCACCAGCAGGATTGCTCCAACCGCTTCCAATTCCTTGTCAGGTTTGGGACGATATATCGATAGACTTCGTGGATGGCTTGCCAAAATCAGATGGACATACATCGATTATGGTTGTTGTCGATAGATTGAGTAAATCAGCTCACCTCATTCCACTTGCTCATCCCTATACGGCCCTGACGATTGCCTTTAAATTTTTAGAATTTGTTGTACATCTTCATGGCATACCGAGGTCCATCATCAGTGATAGAGACAAAGTGTTTATGTCACACTTTTGGAAAGAATTTTGGAAATTATTAGGAACACAACTCCGAATGTCGTCAGCATATTACCTACAAACGGATGGACAGACAGAGGTTGTAAACAGATGTATCGAACAATACCTCCGATGTTTCTGTAATCAGCGGCCGAAGCAACGGAACGAACTGCTACCATGGGCAGAATATTGGTACAACACTACTTTCCATTCTTCAACAGGAATGACCCCGTTCCGAGCTCTATACGATCGTGACCCGCCACAACTGCCATTATATGAGAAAAGATCCATGTTGGTTGAAGAAATCGATGCTCAACTATCCACACGCGATGAGCTGCTCGAAGAACTAAAACAACATCTGGCAAGAGCAAACAACAGAATGAAGCAATATGCAGAATTCAAGAGGCGCGAGGTATGTTTCAGTGAAGGGGATTAGGTCTACTTACGACTCCAGCCTTATAGACAGCAATCGGTATTCCGTCGGACGTCACAGAAGTTATCAAACAGATTCTTCGGCCCATTTCAGGTGGAGAAAGGAATAGGTCAGGTGGCATACAAGCTCAAATTACCAGCTGATTCACGTATCCATCCGGTCTTTCACGTGTCCCTGTTGAAGCGAAAGGTGGGTGATGAACCAGCTGCCCAAGAAGCACTCCCTCCACTGCGTGATGATACAAGTTTCTGCCTACAGCCCCAAGAAGTAATGCAGACTCGATGGATAAAAAGGGGTTCAAAATTTTTCAAGGAGATCTTGGTGCAATGGAAAGGGATGACACGTGGAGATGCTACATGGGAGAATGCAGACCAGATTTCTACCAGTTTTCCGCAGCTGAACCTTGAGGACAAGATTCATGTTCGCGAAGGGAGTATTGATGAGACATCAAGCAGATCAAACCGACCGGTTAGGGATCGAAAGCCCAATCCGAATACCAGTAATGAACTGGACCGGAAATTGCAGAATAACAATACATGGGAGACTAAATCTTTCCCTTCTCTGTCTTATTTCCTGTTTATAGGATTTTTGTTTGTTTCCAGTATTGTAGGATCCACTAACTGATCCATTTAGTCTTAAGTTTTTTATTGGGACCATCAAATACTTCACAAATACATTTTCAACGTGAACAAAAGATCAATTCATGATCTCCATTGCAAAAACAAATGGCAAAAACATTCATGTAGTATTAGAATCATGACATCCAACGTTTTATTTAGAAAAGCGTGAACAGAATCTCCTAAACGTCGTCGTTTTATTCCGTTATTTATTAAAAACATGTAATTTAACTAAACAATCTCTCTAAAGAAGAACAATTTATAATGTTTTTTCATTATAACATTTCACAGATACATTTCCAACGTGAACAAAAGATCAATATATGTTCTCCATCGCAAAAACAAATGCCAAAAACATTCATGTCGTATTAGAATCATGACATCCAGTGCTTTGGAGCCATCATCAACTCACGGTCTGCGGTAGAACCCTGGGAGGCGAGTTTCTGGATTCGCGAAGAGAACTCTCCCGCCTGTTTAATGCCCATAAAATGTTAGATTCCGAGCGAATAGCTAAACACGTAAATCAATCGTTAATACGTTTGTTAATTCATCGTCCTGATTATATTTGAATGCAGAGGGATCTGTACCAGAACTAGGACTATTTCTAGGATTAAATGGCAATGAGTTGCGGCCGTACTTCAATGGCATAATTGCGTGGTTACTCTCAACGAGGGGAAAAGACTAACCTTTTCATCGATCCACATCAATGAACTCAGTTGATTGTTCAAGATTCGAACAACCACATCTAACGGTGTCATTCCATCGATTGCCTCGAGTTCTCCACCCTATACATAAAAAGGGTAAAAATAGTTTGTTCATCGGAGAATGTAGAATCGAATACAAGGGTTTTTTTGGCAAGTTATTCTACCTGGTTAGCATTTACAACTTGGATAATCGATCGAATTTGTTCCGTCATATGTTCTAATTCTCTTTCTATTGTTTCAGACTGCTCATACCTGAAATCAAAACCAACGATTACGGAAGCAAATGTCATCAGATAATGAGAATTTTACAAATGACTGATCAAAGCAGATGAATAATGGGAAAGGATTAGAATTCTCACATGGCATCTCGAGTTGATGCTGCTTCATCGTCTAGAAGCAACCTCTTCTCGTCATTATAAATACGCTCGGCCTCTTCCTCCATGCTTTGCAAGGCCTTGTCAACCTTACCACGAGAACAGAATGTAGATGATAAGGAAACATTAACATGTACCAGCACTCACATCAGAATGATGACGTTAAAGTAAAAGGTTAAATAATAAACTAACAATAAGGCAGTAAGATCTAGATGTTAATGAAATTATGGGTCGGTTTTGTGATTTCTCGTTAAGGGCGTGAAAATAATGTGTTAAAGGGTGAACGAGAAGAACCAAAGACCCGTCAGATTGAAAGAAATTTGCATCTTGTACAGACAAACCGTATAAAAGTTTTATTACCTCCTGCTGATGAGTTTCAATTAATTCCAACTGTCGCTCAAGACTAGCTTGTGTTTCAACCACTTTTGCAACTTCAATCTGTTGTTGATTAAGAAGACAAAAGAATGAGTTACGAATAATCAGACAAAACTCATTATTACAATGCAAAGCATGCGGCTCAGATGAGTTGCAGAGGCATGTCAGATAAGTGCTCCGAGACTTCCATGTCTATAAAGACTTCAAAAAGGAGCAAAGATTCTACAAGAGCCTCTATAATTTAACAAAAATTTTACCTCGAGCCTCAAAAGAACATCACGATTCTGCAAGATCCGCTTATCCCACTCTGCTATTGCATTGGCCTGCTTCCGAAATCTAGCAGTGCGCTCTTGAAGCTCAGAATTCCACTCCTTGATAATCTTCAAACACCAACACAGCCATAAATATTCCACAAAGAAAAAGTGACCGATGTATTTGATACAAGAGAGCAAATAGTTACCTCTTCGACAGTTTTGCCAGTTATCCCAGATGGCAACTTAGGAGTAGCAGCAGCCGGAGCCACAGCAGTCGTGGTTCCCCTATAAGACCAAAAACATACAAAAATGCATGACAAGGAAAAAGGGCTTTCGAAATATTCAAAGTAGAAATCTTCCAGATTCTGAGTACATGATCATGACCTAATTTACTGCACACAAAGTGGTAAGTGTAGCCTAGGTCATACCACTTTTGTCATTCCCATAAGGGATAAATGGTCTTGAAATAACAGAAACAATGTGATGCAGAGAAACAAAAACTACTCATATTTGCTAAATAGACAAGAAATATATTACCCAGTAGATGAAGCCACAACCAAAGATGTCTGAGTTGTAGTGGTGGTGGTGGTGGAACTGGTGGCAGTGGCAGTTGTAGAAGCTAAAGAGGGAACACCTGAAAAAAATGATTCTTTCAGACGAAAAGATACATCTCAATCACTGCAGAAACACTACTGAATGCAAATAAAGCATTCATTTTTATAGCCAGAGGGACATGGAGTAAGTATAGACTAAGGTAAAATATGCATCTAAGCACTGTAATCCAAATCAATGACTTGAAAAATTCAGTAAAAGTTATTCACCATCCTAATCCTATTGATCTCGGTAGCAATCAACAAACAACATATAAGGCCAAATGATGCTGCTCTTAAGAGATTTCATATGCCATCGCAAACAAAGTATGAAATAAACGTAAGCAACTTACTGAATCCGGGTGCAGAACTAGTAGTTTGCGCTTGTGAAGATGAGGTAAGTGTTGATGCCGCGGACACAGGAAACCCGGTAGAAGAGCTCGTAGCCCCAGAGGAAGACGTCGAGCTTGAAAAACCAGTCAAAAGGCCTGTCGTTGTTGATGCAGCAGCAGAACTAGCTGGAGCACTGACAGCAGTTGAAGTTACACCAAAAGAAGGAAATGCAGGCGCAGAAGCTGCAGCTGAAGAAGTGGGTGTGCTTGAAGCTGCCGGAGTGGATGAGGTGGTGGTGGTGGTGGTGGCAGTAGAAAACACTGCCGCGGGTGTGCTCGGTGCAGCTGCGACATTGAATCCCAAAGTAGGTTGAGAACCTGAAGTGGTGGGTCCACCGAATGAAAAGGAAGATGTCGGGGAAGAAGATGAAGACGACAGCGAAGGAGCAGAAGCAGTGGTAGTAGCCGTAGAGCTTTTCGGAAAAGAAAATCCCGCAGAAGCTGAGCCAAACAAGGGAGTGGAAGCCGTAGCGGTGGATACTGTTGAGGTAACGGAAGACGCTCCAAACAGGGATGGAGCGGAACCGGGCGACGAGGACGCACCGAAGGTGGGCAGCGACGAACCCGTTGCTGACGAGGACGCACCTAAGAAGGACGGGGACGAACCCGTGGCTGACGAGGACGCACCGAAGAGGGATGGTGACGAACTGGATGGTAACGAGGACGCACCCGACGAACTGGCGGCTGAAATGGACGCCCCGAAAATGGAAGGTGTCGAACTGGCGGCAGAGGAGGAGCCAAAGATGGACGGACTCGAACCGGCGGCCGACGAGGATGCGCCGAAGAGGGATGGTGAAGATCCGATGGCGGACGAGGACGGACCGAATAGGGATGACGTCGATCCGACGGATGAGCTCGCGGGGAAGATGGATGGTTTCGAGCTCGCGGGGGAAGAGGCGCTGAAAAGGGACGAAGTCGAACCGGCGACTGAAGAGGACGCGCCAAAGAGAGATGGTGTTGAACTAGCGGCGGCGGCAGATGCGCCAAAGAGAGAGGGGGACGAACTCGCCGCTGATAGGGACGCCCCGAAGAGGGTTGGTGTCGAAACAGGAGCTGAAGAAGACGTGCCAAAGAGGGATGGTACTGAACTGGCGGCTGATGAAGAAGCGCCTAACGGAGATAGTGCAGAACCAGTTGCAGAAGAGGAAGCTACAGACTGAGAGGGTGTTGAAGCACCGAACCCAAAAGAGGATGAAGATGACCCAAATAAAGAACCGGTGGCGGAGGAGGAGGAGGAGGAGGATCCAAACAGCGTCGGAGCAGGACCAGATGAAGACGCGGGGGAACCAAACCCAAATGAAAAGGAAGAAGCAGAGGAAGCGGAAGACGATAACGAGGATCCGAAGCCGAAACCAGGGGACGAGCTAGGATTTGAAGAAGTGTTGAAGGAGAAAGAGGGAGTGGATGCAGCAGCAGAAGAGCTGGTAGCGGAGGAGGATCCGAAGGAGAATCCGCCTCCGGTGTTGGATTGACCGAACGAAAAACCCGACATTGTTGTCCTCCGATCTCTCTCTCTCTCTCGCCGGAAATTTCAAATGATGACGAAACCCTAATGAAAAATAGGATTCAGGAGAGCCTTTTGTGTAAAAGCAGAAGACGAACCCTCTAGTTCGCAGAGAGAGACAGAAGGAGCGTCCCGTGGGAACTTGGGCCTGTTTCACTAATCTTTCGGCCCAATGGAAAAATGTAAACAAATCCTCTTATTCAGTCAGAAGGCTATTTTGTGGGAAATGCTTATATCGAATTAACATCCAGCATTTAGGTATGAGATCAAAATAAACTATATATACAGTATAAATTTATAATAGAAATATCATATAAATATAGAAATATTATAAAAGAAAGTAACATTATTAATATTAATATAAAAAATACATGTCTATTCAATTTTAATATAAAATCGTATACATATTTTTTATGGTACAATAAACATAAATAAAATTAAATGATTCCATGATTACAAAACTTTGAATACAAATTAAAAATAATTTAATATATTTAACTAAATTAATTTAGAAATTCGATATTAAACATAAATAAAATTAATTTATATATAAAAAGTTAAAAAATATTTATGTTGTCATCTCATCATTGTTATTTTGTTTTATTTTTATATAAAAATTAATAATATTTTATTCATATATTTAGTGAAATTTTTAAAACATCTTTTCTAAATTAATATACAGTATTTTACAAGTTAAAATGAATTTAATATATTTCAATAAATTAATTTCCAAATAAGATTTTAAACAAAAAGATAAAATTAAATGGTTCAATGTTCACAAAGCTTTGAATACAAAAAATAAAAAAGTTACAAAATCTCTTAATCTTCATATTGTCACCTCATCATTCTATTGTTATTTTATGTTAATTTTTATACAAAAATTAAAAATATTTATTCTATATATTTAATGATATTTCTAAAACGTATTTCCTAAATTAATATGCATTATTCTACAAATAAAAAAAAAACAATATATTTCTATAAATTAATTTACAAATTTGATTTGAAAAATAAATAAAATTAAATGGTTCAATTTTCACAAAATTTTAAATACAAATTTTAAAATAATTTAATTTATTTAATTAAATTAATTTACAAATTCGATTTTAAACATAAATAATATATATATATAAAGATTTTCAAAATCTCTCAATCCTCATGTTGTTATCTCATCATTCTATTGTTATTTTATTTTACTTTTCATACAAAAATAATATTATTTATTCTATATATTTAATGACAATTTTTAAAATGTCTTTCCTAAATTAATGTTCAATATTCTACAAATTAAAAAAATTAATATATTTCAATAAATTAATTTATAAATTCGATTTTAAATATCAATAAAGTTAAATGGTCAATATTTACAATACAAATTAAATTACAATTAAATATTTTAAAATTAAATTACAATTACATAAAACATTTACGTATTTATATGAATAAAATATATATAGTATATTTACATGAATATTTAATTAAAAAATATTGAAAATTATGTTAAAAAATAATGAAAAGATATATAAATAAAATATAAACTAATAATCATATAAATTTATTATATAAATCTATATAAGTTTTTCTATTTATGAACTCTACAAAATATTTTAAAATTTAAATTTCATGCTTAATTATATAACAGAGTTATGTATTTATATGAATAAATAAATAAATATAGCATATTTACATTAAAGTTTGGTTATAGAAAATAACAATAATTAGAAACTAAAGAAATGAGAAAAAAAAATAAACTATAGACAAATAATCATAAAATTCGTTATATAAATTCATATAAAGTTTTTTATTCATGAACATTACAAAATATTTTAATATTGAAAAAATTAAATTTAATGTAATTATATAAGAAATTTACTTAGTTATATGGATAAAAGGATATAATGTATTTAAATGAAAGTTTGGCTATAAAAAATTGAAAAACAATATTATAAATAATAAAATAAATTAAATAAATAAAATATAGACATAATCAAATAAATTTGTTATGTATTCTTGAAATTTATGAAATTATTATATGTATTTTATTAAAAAAATTACATATTAATATGAATAAAAATAAATATTGTATGTACATGAAATTTGGGTTATAAAATAATTGAAAACTATTAGAAACTAATGAAATGAGATAAATAAATAAAATATAGATAAATAATCATATAAATATGTTATATAAATTATAACTACAAAATATTATATAATATTTCAAAATTTAAATTTTATATGTAAAATATAACAAATTTACGTAATATGTGAATAAAAATTAATAGTATATTTACATAAATGTCTAGTTATAAGAGATCGAAAAAATATTAGAATTTAATGAAATGAAACAAATAGATAAACATATATATACGTTGTATAAATCCATATACTTTTTCTTATTCACAAATTCTATGAAATAAATTAATATTTCAAAATTTATATTTAATGTGTAGTTATATAATAAATTTGCGTACTTAGATGAAAGTTTGATTATAAAAATATAACAAATATTGGGGACTAATGAAATGAAATAAATGATAAAAATGATAATGGTTTATTATATTATATCTAAAAAATTTTAAAAAAAATCACATTTTTTATAATATTGATATCACTATCATATATTATTAAGTTATAATAATTAGATCCTACTAATTTTATGATGATTTTAAACAAAAATTGAAATATATTATCTATTTGTTCGTAAAATGATATAAAAAATATATCATCACATTTAATTTTTTATCTTTTTATATAATGATAGATTTGTGATATATAAATTCCAACCGTATAATTAAAAATTGATAAAAATCTGTATATCACGCGGGTTCTATTACTATATAAATACCATCTAAATAGATGGTGTATGTTCACTCAAAACGGATTGGGATCACACTACAACTATTTTCATATATTACTTGGTTGATATTGTGATTCATCCATGGTAAATCAACAACTATTATCATATGTATCACATAAAATGATATTTTATCATGGAATAACATCATCATATCTTATGCAGATAATGGTTTGGAGAAATTCTCATTCGCTTATTATCCAAAATGATTGAATGTGGTATAAATCTGAACAAAATTAAGTATAAAGGTGTTTAGAAGCTGTGAACATAAAGAATAGTAGAAGACGAGTGAATTATAAATTTGAACTATGCTAATGAAGTATGCTTTCGATGAAATGATAGGAGAGGATGTAAGAGGAAAATTAAGATAGAAGATGAAACAATTCATTTTTTTATGTGGATGATATGATAATCCCTTGAAATTTCTTTGGCATTACTCATACAAAAAACATGATGGAGTTTTAATTTCATTCTTATTAGATTTTATATTGTAAAATAAACATAAATAATTACTGAAAATGCAGAGAAAATTTGGAAAAAAATTGGAAGAAAAAAATAAGATTGCAAAGTCTAACCAATAAACACCAAATATTATGTATCACCATATGATAATATATTATATATATATTACATGTTTTTAGTTTTTTCACTCTAACTATGAGTGAGTTGATTCAATTATTTTATTTTTCATATGATTTTAAGATATAGAAGAAATATTATAACAATTAATTATATTTTAGACAAAAAAATATTCACAATTATAGTTCGATGCAATATATTTTCATCCCACTGATATTCTATTGGTTTATATTGTTTTAGTTATCTTGTGTAATTCAAATATTATTTAAAAATATATTTTCACTTAATTTTATTATTAAACTAGATCAATTTTATGTTATAAAAATTTTGATATTTTTATTAGCATTTATTATCTATTATTCGATAAAATAATATCTATGCAATGCCATGAACCGAAATTTTTAGTATTTCTAATATATCAATTATTTTTAATAGCTTAATTTTTCTTATATATTTACAATTTTTTAACATCTCGCGCATTGCGCGGGTTCTTTTTCTAGTATCTTATAAAAAATATATGTTGGTAAAAGGGTCGAAAACGTATAGATGGATGTCTTCTGGGATTTTGATATCATTTCGGCAAAGCTCCAAAGACATTACAATTATTTATTTAAATAATCATGAATTCTCTATCATATGATTATGTTCTAATCATTTGTGATGTTTTTTATTAGTCGTCTAGAGAGTTTTTTTAGACAAATACGATTACTTGTGAAACTCTTTCGATAAAATCGTTAAAAGAAATATAAATAAATATGAAAAACAATAGAAAAACAACGTTAACCAATAATAAGAATTAAAAGACACAGATATTTGAAACACTATCAGTTTTTATTTATGAATCAATCTTTTAAGTACAATTGGTTTTCATTACAATGTATTTGAGACTTCTCCAGATAACTCCCCATGAGTTAGATGTAAATAAACAACTTATTGTTTCTCTCATTTACACACAATATCTCTCTAAGTACACTCGCACAACATTTTGATCAACTTTCACTTATTGCAGTACTAATTCGATACCTAAACCTATATGCGTTAACTTATTTTTATAGTATGTTAACACATTTAAACTTCTCGTGAAATCAGGAAATTTATATTATCTAGCATCATTCATTTCTTGTTTTTGTTTCAGTTTGACTTCCTCTTTCTTCTCATTCTTTTTCACTTTGAATTTGAAATTACTCCAGCCATATTTCTTCTCCTTTTAACTTCTCAAAACAGTTTTGACACATTCCTAAAACATTGCATTTACAAAATATTAATTCAATTATATGATATTAAAAAATCATTAACTTTTTAATCAATTTTTGAATTTAGTTATATCAAAACTCATTCGACATTATATCATAGTCTATTTATTTTTATCTTTCAAAATATTTCATATCGATCTAGACATAATAAATTTTATAATTAAATTTTTTTAGCTAATTAGAATTATTCTAATTGATGTAATATACAATGAATTAGACAATGATCATGCTAAAAAAATGAACCATTTTATTACAAGTATAAAAGTTTGGCAAACAAAAAGAAAACATGTGTGTATTGTTGAACAACTATTATAAAAATAAAATGTACAAAAGAATTACAAAATATATCACAACTTATTGATTACTACTTGTAAATACAAAAAAAAAATCATATTTACAAAATCAGTCGGTAACCCACAAACCATGAAAACCCATTGGAAAGGTTAGGCTTTTCGGAACTTCTAATCTAGCAACGAGAGCATCGACTTCACCGATTTTTTTGGCGTCAAGAATCACAACATAACACCTCTCTATCGACACTGCGTACTGCAAATAAATGAACTAAAACATCAGATTATTTATTATTTTATTTTATTTTATATATAGATTGAATTGTAAATTATTATATATAATATTAGATAACTCTAAATTTTTTAATTAATTCTTAAATTTAATTAGATTATTGGAGGTTTAAAACTAAATATATATCTAAAATATATGCATATATTTAGAATTAAATATTTCTGTTATGATATTAGAATTTGGTTTGTTTCATTTTAAATATTTTTGATGAAAGATCACCGATTCGATGTCCAAATTTGAAGTTGATGAAAATATTATGTTGTATATTCTACATCATTTAAAACATAAACAATAGATTTTTATTTTATTTATATAGTATTGAATTACCTCAACGACGATAATGTAACCATCCTCTTCCTGGGAGCTTCTAGGAACAAACATGGGCTCTCCTATGAATCTTCGGGTGGCCGTCGACCATGTACGGACGGTATTTGCGTCCAAGTCGAACTTAACGACTGTGTTGAAGGGGAAATGAGGCAATGCACGTCGTGAACCCGAACATGACGCCGAGTATATAAATCTGTTCTTATTCCCCGAGAAAGATGCGTTTATAATTGGAAAATCAGAGGGTTTATTCCAGCCATTTAGCGGCTCGATGTCACAGCTTTTACAACTTCCATTAATGGCGTCCAAGTTAATTGAGACCTGAGTTTTTTGTTTTTTGCAACATTCATTAGAACAGTACGTGTAAATAAATAATTGGTTATAAATAGAACTCGATCCATTAAAATTAAAATAAAATGGATTTTATAATATAATTGATTTGAATTCAACCCGATTCATTTAATAATGGGTTATACAAGTCGGATTAAACGAGTTTATTTGTATAATTAATATTTTATATGAATAAATTCTTCAGGTCGGAATTCATATAATTAACATTTTATATTAATAATGGGGAATATAATATAAGAAATATCAAACTATTTTATTTTAACTTATAAAACATGAATTGTTATCTTTAACATAAAAATCTAAATATTTTATTTTGCCTATAAAACACAAATTATTACTTTGAATCTAAAAATTTTGAATTTTTTATATTTTCTCTAAAAAACCATAAACTTATCAAATTAATCATATCTATACACAAACAAAAACACTACATCATATTTTAACTCTTTCAAGTTTTAAGTGTTGTCTAATAAAACACAAATTTATCAAATTAATCATATCCTAAAATTAGTGTTTTTAAAACAAAAAATATAAATTTGAGTTTTTTAAGTTGAAAATAATAATACATTTTTTATAGACTAAAATAAAATAATTTGATACTTTTTATGCTATATTTAGACTAAAATAAAATAGTTGGATATTTTTTTATGCTATATTGGGGTAATAAAGGTTGGGATGAAGTACCTTGACAAGATGAGGGAGGAGTCTTTCGTCGTCGCCTTTTAAATTCATGATAGAAGGATCAAGCTTTCCATTTCGCCAATTGTAACCTGTGAAAATCATCAATCATTATATCAAATCCAAAAGGGTTTTAATTAAGTGATTCAAGAATCTATAAAAGATCAAGACTTACCAAACATTTTCTGAAAATCGAACCATCGATATGAACAAGCAGATGCTTGAATCTCGATTTTGAGTTCGCCGTCGTGAGATTCTGTTGATTCAAAGGCGTTTCCGGCGTGAATTAGCCACATCTGAGAAGAAGCTTCGACGGGAACTCTCCAGTCTCTACCTCCGACCGATTTGTCGGAAAATCTCGGAAGAATGTAAATCGGAGATGTCTCGTTGCTTGGATTCAGAGACAACGCCGATATCATCGGAGACACTCCACAAATCGCCGTCACCGAACCTGTAAAAATGTTTATTTTCAGTTTCTGACTTATTCAGGTGCCTTGCAATACAAGTAACCTAAAGTTCACATTTTTTTAAAGGATATATATTTGTCGACCATATTAATTAATTTCGCCTTTTTATTCACCTTTCATGATTCAAATTAGTTTTTTTGTTAATATTAATTGGTTTAGCCACTATCAATCAAAAATAATAATAAATTGTTATGATATATTATCCCATATGGGTTAAATACATATACCTTGGTCTAGCAACCCTAAATTTTTGAACTAACTTTTAGGATTAGTTAAGTCTAAACATATATTTGACATAAATCATAATATAATTGAAGTTTAATATAAAAATATTCAATTTGAAAGAATAAAACTTTAATATCTTATTAAATACCAACATATGCATAACTGAAAAAAAATTAATTACAAATGTATACTATTTATGTTTTAAAATATGTCTATATTAATAATTAATGTCTTATATATTTGATAAAAATATACTAAAGATAGTTTTAAAGTAAGACATAAGTATTGTCTTGTAATAATTTTGGTAGAGGATCAAAGTGATTACCAAGTGGGTCAAGCTTAACTCGGTTGGCAAAGAGTATGTAGTGAGAGTCAGTGAAGGCCCAGTCATGGATCATCATATGATCCGGAATTTTGAATTCTCGTTTATGAACCATTTTAAATTCTTCGTCAAATTCTGTCAATTAAAACATTAAAAAACCCTTAATTATTAAATAGTTTTTAAAACATTATTGAAAACAAATATCAATTTTTTGTATATATATATAATCACCACAGAAAGTGAAATTGCTGCGAGGGAGAAGCATATCTTCCGAGTTGCAAGAGACCGTCAAAAGTCTGTTCCTCTTAGTGTCCATCTTATAGTGAGACAGAAATCGTTTCGGTGGCATCTTAAATACGCCTGCACATATTTTTATTTTATTTTAATTTTATATTATATATATAATTATTACATTTGTCATTATTAAAGTGTTTCATGTCAAATACTTTAATTATTACTAAGTTATAACACTTGCAAAAGCCAATTCCTTTGTCTTTGTAACTCCATGCATAGTGATTACAATTACGTGTATGTGTGTTTGTACGTACCATGCAATATAGGATTGAGTAGATTCGCGGCTGAGTCCCATACATCACCGGCGTTATTTCCCGGCGAGAAATCACAGCCGTTGATTACATCGAACGTACCAATCGTATCCAACGTCTCAGATTCAATCTCGTAGGGTTCACCACCTTCCCAAAGACAGAGTAAACGACCGCCCCATTTCAACACACTTGTGTTCGCCACATTTTTCATTACCTTCGTGTTCCCTAATTTCTTCCCGCCTTTTAGCACCGAGAATGGTCCCCGGTGAGTGAACCGCCACGTGTCCGTCACCGGATCATGCTCCTCCATATGTGCTTCGGTTCTAACGTACTTAGCCATGAACTTCGCCTCTCGTTCTCCACCGTCGATCTTGAACGCACGTAAGTAACCGTGGCCGTCCAAAGGATGGACCGTGGAACCGTGGTCGTCCGTGAAAAGCCCCGGACCGGCTAAGTAATACGTACCGGATGGGAAATCGGCCGGTATTGAACCGTCAACGGTTTTGATTGTGACCGGTTCGACCGTTTCTGACCGTTGGGACACGAACAAGGATTGGTAATCTTTGAACGCTAATGTGGACTCGTCCGTGTCGGGGAGAGTGGTCGTACGGCCTAAACCAGGGAAAGGAACGTCTCGGGTTTGGGTTTCAGGGACAGATATTGATATGGCGCGTGGAGGTGTACGCGCCGGTGGTGGTTGATGAACCGGTGGTATGAATTTCGGCGGGACGGTTAGAGACATAGTGGGCCACATATTTTAAAAGAAAATGTATTATGTTAGAAGAGGAGTGTATAATATATGGTTTTTGATACGAGCAAAAGTTAGATATATATATATATAGAGAGAATAATATAACACGTCGGTCTGTGCATGTATATAAGGACTATATGTTAAATTAAGGGGCTTCTATTTGATGTGTATGGTGGGGTAGAAAATGCTGGGTGGTTTGTGGTAGACATGAACAAATCTGGACATTAAATGGCAGACATAATACTAAGTCATAATGTTCTTTTTACTCGATTTTATGATGAAAAAATTAAATTAATATTATGATTAAAAGGGAATAATAATACGTCACATGACACATGTACCGTCAAATTAAATTAATAAATATTTTTTTTCGTGGAGTTAGTGGAGGAGGTAAGGGAATTTTTTTTTTGTAAGACGTTAAACTGTTGTAAATATGCCGACGACCATCAAACAACTTGCGCTTATGATTGATGAGCACTTTGTACAATATTAATATTTATTATTTTATATAATAAATTAATATTTGTAATTCTTCTTTAGTGCGTTATTTTTTTGACATTTAATATTAAAAAAACTTGTAAACAACCACTTCCACAAGGTAGAATTATTATAATATGTTTTTCAATAAAAAAAATATACTAATAAAACTAAAAAAAGATTTCAAAACAAGAATAATTATAGTTTCAACATTCGAATTATAAAACCCTCATTCTTATGTTTTTGGTTTGGTGAACACTGCAACAAAGGTCTTCGATATAATAATGATCTCTGCAGGTAAAACCATAAAAATATCAATACAGACAAAATATTTCGATTCCGTTGTCACATGTTCTATTTATTATTTTTTTCATAAAATCTATACTCTATAAAACTCTATACCTATACCTATATATATATATATATGCATGCAGAGTTATAATATACGAGGTTTAATTTGATTTATACCAAAATTGATAAAATATTACAATAAAGAGTGAGTTATTTCTTTGGATTCGACCTACCAAATTTAGTATGATCAAACCAAAGGACATGATATATAGTCTTCGTATCAATAACGATAAACAGTAAATAAAACAGTATTTTTGAGGAATTAATGTGTTGATAAATACTTAAAATCAATCCGTTTGACTTGTTTTTTTTTTGTCTCGAATGTTTTCTGTAATCCATTTATATATAACAAATATATATACATAGAATTTACATATATTACTACAATAAACATAATAAGATTTAATTGCGAATTTGTATTACAAGCAATTAAATCGTTATTACTGCATCAAGTTGCAATAGTATATTGATCGCATCATCTAATGATTTCTTTTTTAATAGCAGTCTTGCAATTGCAAATGTTTCAAAATATGATACCGTATATTGTCAAATTGTTAATAAATTATTCAATATTTAGATTTGAATCTAACTAATAAACTAAAACAAAATTATTTAAATTATCGTAAATATTTTGAATCTAACTAAATAAAAACAAAACTATTTAACTAGTCCTATATTACAATATATATGTATAAATTCATGATTTATATTTTATATTATATAAAACAATACAACATAACATTTTATTATTTATATACGAACATAGAATATACATATCATAAATTAAAATTTAACATCAATATATTCGAACCACCGTGAATCAAACACTAAAATAATATCAAATGAATCTGGATCAAATTTAAAAAAACAGTTTAATATCGTTTAATAATAAATAAATTTATAACTAATATCATAATCAGTATAAAATAACACAATATAACTATAATTATATAACATAATAATATTATAAGACATGGTAAATCATTGTTAAGATCAAAATCTCATCGCATAAATCAGCATAACATGCGAAAACATACCTAACATTAAATCAAATAATATAAAAGACCGTAAGATGAATTGCATAAACACAATGAAAACATATATGGTTGACCAAAATCAGTTGTACCATGAGGCACTTAGAGGAGGAAGTGAATGGAGAAATAATGGGGAAATATATATAAATATAATAAGTGCACCAAATAAATAAATAAATAAATAAATAAAGGGAACATGATTGTAAGTTTGATTAGCGAGAAGGATGGGTGACATAGGTGGGCCCACTTGTCCATATTCCTTATTTGGGCCGTCTATATCGAATCTGCTGACGTCAGTCATGCTCTATTTAGGAGCTTTTCCACGTTTCCCTAAATGGGCTTCACACCCTTCCTTTGTCTTTCTCTAAATGAGCTTCCGAAATCTATTTATTTAATGTGTTTTTTAGTTATTTATTTAGAGATAAACTCAAAAAAACCTTCAAAAATAGTTTTTAATCAAAAAAAATTTACACTTTTAATTCATAAAAAAACCTTCAAAAATAACTTTTAAAAAAAAAATCCTACACTTTTAATTCATAAAAAAACCTTTAAAAATAATTTTTAATAAAAAAACCCTACACTTTTAATTCATAAAAAAATCCTAATATATTTTTTAAACTCTAATAACTCATAAAATAAAAACACTAATAACTCATAAAAAAAAAATGAAAAATAACTCATAAAACACTAATAACTCATAAAAAAAAAATGAAAAAAATTTGAAATATTAATCCTAAAATTCTAATAACTATTTCTTGAAATTAAAAATAAAACTATATATTTTTTAAACTAAAATTTTGAAAATTAATTTTCTTTAAAACAACAAATATATTATGTAATTTGTTAAAGATATGAAACATTATAACCATACAGTCACAAAATACTATTAACAAAAATCTAATCTCATAAATTTATTAAAAAATAACATATTCACAATTCTAAAATTATTATCAAATCTCATAAATTTTATAAAAAAAAATAATATATCTATTATTCTAAAATCATTATCTAACCAAAATTCATATATAAATAATGATTTTATCTATGAATTATTATCAAATCGGGAAATA
Source organism: Gynandropsis gynandra (assembly GCA_036759665.1). Lineage (NCBI taxonomy): Eukaryota > Viridiplantae > Streptophyta > Magnoliopsida > Brassicales > Cleomaceae > Gynandropsis > Gynandropsis gynandra. Next base: position 1,509,059 of record CM071862.1, read on the forward strand.
TATGAGTTAGATATAGATAAAAGGGGTATATATGAGTTAGATATAGATAAAGGGGGTATATATAAATAAAAGGATTATATATGAGTTAGATATAGATAAAATCATTATTTATATATGAATTTTGGTTAGATAATTCATTTAGAATAATAGATATATTTTATTTATATATGAATTTTGGTTAGATAATCCATATATACCCCTTTTATTTATATATGAATTTTGGTTAGATAATGATTTTAGAATAATAGATATATTATTTTTTATAAAATTTATGAGATTTGATAATAATTTTAGAATTGTGAATATATTATTTTTTTAATAAATTTATGAGATTAGACTTTTGTTAGTAGTATTTTGTGACTTTATGGTTATAATGTTTCATATGTTTAATAAATTACATGATATATTTGTTGTTTTCAAGAAAATTAATCTTCAAAATTTTAGTTTAAAAAATATATAGTTTTATTTTTAATTTCAAGAAATAGTTATTAGAATTTTAGGATTAATATTTCAATTTTTTTTCATTTTCTTTTTTATTTTATGAGTTATTAGAGTTTTTATTTTATGAGTTATTAGGGTTTAAAAAATATTTTAGGGTTTTTTTTATAACTTAAAAGTGCATGGTTTTTTTTATTAAAAGTTATTTTTGAAAGTTTTTTTTATGAGTTAAAAGTGTAGGGTTTTTTTTTATTAAAAGTTATTTTTGAAGGGTTTTTTTGATGAGTTAAAAGTATAAGGTTTTTTTTATTAAAAGTTATTTTTGAAGGTTTTTTTTTTGAGTTTACCCATTTATTTATGTTGTTTTTACATTAAGCATCAATAAATATTGGTTTTAAAAGTATATATTCCGAATTCATTTTATTATGCGTGGAAAATTATTTTAATAAATACATAAATAATGTATACAAAATATCTAAATATAAATTCCAATTATATTAAAAATATTGAATTTAAAACCTCTACATATAAAATATTTAAATTTAAAATTTCTAAATTATCTAAAGAGATAATAACGTAATTATGAGAAAAATATCGTTTTTAAATTTAAATTATTTTTATTTCGAAATATAATACATCTTTTCATATGTTAGTATAAAATATAATAATTGATATATTAATATATAAATTTAAACATCATATATATATATATATCATGTCATATCTCTAATATATATAAAACACAAGGCCAAGTGAACAGTACACTTGGCCATGTGTTTCAATTTCAACCGTCGGATAATTTTTATTAATTGTTGGCGTATTTACAACCGTTAGATGAATCTGTTTTCTCTCAGAAAACAAGGGATGTTTTCTGACCGTTAGATATATGATCAAATAATCTTGACCATCAATTTTAGGGTTGATTTTAGAGTTAATTATAGTCTCCATTGTCTCTCTCCCCTCACTTCTCACCGTTTGTACACTCTCCCACTCCCATCGGTGCCTCCGTCCTCTCTGGCCATCGTTCAACGCCGTGCCGCTGCCATCTCGCCGCCGCCTTGCTGCCGTCACGCCGTTCCCTCGCTACCCTCTCGCCGCTGCTTCGCCTTGGTACGGCTTCCGACCGTTTCCACTCTCTCGGTTTGGTTTTCATCTCTCTTCTTTACACGTTCCACTCGCTTTTTTGAGTTTCTGTACTTGACCCCGGCGTTTGGATTCTCACAGAACCCTAATTTAAGGATTTCCTAGGCTTGAGCTCTGGTTTGACTTAGCATTTCGAAGCAGTCACCGGAAAGAAGACAGGGAATTCAAATTCGCCATGGGTAATTCTTGAAGCATTTTAGGATTTCTACGAAAACTTCACTACGATGTGGTGTTACGGAAATCGAAATCCGATTCGTGAGTCGATATGTATGGGATCTGATGTTGTTTTGATGAAAGTGATTTGGTTGATGTTTCAGGTAAGGTTCAAGGATCTTTGGCTCATGCCGGTAGGATGAGAGGTCAAACGCCGAAGGTGGCAAAGCAGGACAAGAAGAAGAAGCCACGCGGAGGCGCTCACAAGCGCATGCAGTACAACCGCTGATTTGCCACCGCCGGTAATTTTCCCGATCATCTCATGTTTTGTCGAGTGGATTAGAAGTAATTACATGTGACTGCTCCGTTAGTCAGTTTACTAATTGTGTTGATTGAAACCAGAAGCTGGAAACTAATTTGAAATTAAACATCGAGTTTGATTTTGAAATACTCCAACTTCAAGGTTATGGTAATGATCTAAGTACCTGCGATCATTGTATGTATTAATTTAGTTTGGTTAATTTTTGCTCGAGCTGACCCTCGTCTTCTTCTGTTCCGGGGTGGTTCACATCTCTGGAAATTCTCGAGTGATCGGAGATGAAAACGATGACCCGAGATTTTTTTGATTTGGCCTTTCATTAACTTGATTTTCTTTTGATTTCCGAAATTTTGCATGCATTCCGTGGATTGATCGGTGCCTCCGTTTTCTCGCTGTCATCTCGTCGCCGCCTCACCACCTTTTGCCACCGCTTTGCCTTGGTACGACTTCTCACCTTTTCTGTTTCGGAATCCGGCCTCTGTGTTTTTTGCATTTCTGTTTTGGAATCCGACGATTGAATTCTCACCAACTAAAGATTCAGCTCCCTAGATAGTTATTTTCAGAGGTGCATTCGAATTTGTGTTAATGAATATTAGGATTCATTGATTTTGCCTCTAATTAACTTGATTTTTGTGGCCTGAGATTCGTGCGGTTTAATGGTTGTTGCGGGTGTTTGATGTTTTAGGGTTTGTCTTCGCTTTTGGTTTTACTCCGATGTTTTTTGTTCCGATTCCGCTGTTATTAGTCTGTAGCTTGGTCCGTTCTTACTCTGTTCGTCCTTTCTTCGATTTGTTCCGATTCGTGATTCCATCTCGCTGGTTTGTATTTATGTGATTGCTCCGTTGTCCATTTTTCCTACGCTTTAGTTAGTCGACTGCTGAGTGTTTGATGTTTTAGGATTTCTCTTCGTTGTCGATTTCTGGTCTCGCTTAGTTCTCCACCTTAGGTACATTCTTGCTTGTCCGACTCTCATTTTCTCTTATTAGTTTGTATTTATGTGAATTGTTGTTTACAACTTGCTTTCGTGTATTGTCGCTGATATTTCATTGTTTTGTTTCGATATTTCCTTCCCATTTAGGGGCTTTCGGTTGGGTTTTTGGATTGTTACAGTTGTCGCTCCTGTGTTGCTAAAATTATGTTGCTCTTCCTTCGGTTGTTCACTCTTTTTATGCTTTACTTCGTTCAATGATATTTTCCGAGCTATTTGTGCCTACAATGGATTGATTGGTTTCTGTTTTTTGGGTTATTTTTTCCTAATTTAAAGCTGTCTGTGCAAGATTTCTGGCTGTTGATTTTACTGTTTTATGTTGTTGCACTGTCGGTTTATTTTTGACTGACCATCGATTCTTACAGTTTGTTTCTTTCACTGATAGTTCGTGAGCAAATCATTTATGCTACAGATCGATTAGGCTGTGTTAAATCGGTATTTAAACTCTATTTAGGACTCCTCGTGTTGCTGTTTTGGTTGTTTAAACTATCGGTTTTTGGTTGCTTTGGCTGCTGACTGTTCTTTGGTTATTCACTGATTGTTAAACATGGCTTAATTGGTTGCTATATATGGTAATTTACACGTTTTATTGATATGTTATGGTTGTTTGCATTTTTGGTGCTGATAGTTGCTTTTATGTTTGATAGATATTATATGTATGTCAATATAATTACACTTAATATAATTAAGAAATAAAGATATGATATATTTTGTCTTTTACCTAGATTTTATTTATGTTGATTCTTCTTTTGTCTTCTATCTAAATATTTTAGGTTAGTTATTTGTTCACTTGACACCTGGTATTAACGTTTGTGTTGCTGTTTTGATATTAGTGGATAAATTTGTGGCTGTAAAAGTTATCTCTTTGTTTTACAGCCACGTAGAAAGGTTTTTACTGTTCATATATGGTATTTTGCTGTGGCACATATAATCAGTTTTTACTTTCCCTTTACTGTTTCTCAGTGTGTTTGTTTCTGTTTCCAACATGTTTACATCCTTGTGTGATATTAGATACACCCAAGAATTATCTTACAAAGTTAGAGTTCGAGTTATTCGTATGTGGACCTATGCTCCCGTACCAATTCATGACTCTTGCACAACTCGTGAAATGGTTGTCTGTGATGAATGGGTGTGAATTATGTTTGATCTTAAATGCATAATTTCGTTTTGAAGGGATATAGCTATAAAATTTGTCATTCATATTACAGAATATATGTCTTTTATTACTATAAAGCGAAGAATGTCTGAATTGGTTGTTTTATTTTGGTCATAGAGCAATCGTATGCAGGTCTCTGTCCGGTTTACGTATTGGGCTAGACACCAACGATATTTAAGAAGGTTGCTTGCTGTGTATTTGTGAATTTTGGGGTATGTAGAAATTATGGTGAGTACAAAGCTGCTGTCTCTGAAATCAAAATCGTTTTTAATTCGGCAACTACAGTTCGACCATGCGAAGATTTGCCAAACCACGATAAGTATTTCAATTTCGCAAGCTTTGCTGATATCGTATCTGGACATCTAGATGAAACAGTTCTAATAGGTTAGTTTTGTTCTGTAATCTTATTAATATTTCGTGTTGTTATGGTTTGATTTTTTTAAAAAAAATTGATCAGATTGCATTGGAGAATTTATTGCGACTGGAAGTTTGGACGACACTAATTATGCTGTATGGACTGCATTTAGGTTATGTGTGTTGTTACAAGACCATAGGTATCATACACGTTACTATTTTGTTGGTTGTAATGTTTTATATTTGTGTTATTAT
>CM071862.1:1515618-1560719 GCA_036759665.1 Gynandropsis gynandra
ACTCTTTAGGAAAACGCCATACCGAGGATGTAGACAGTTATTTCTCTTCACAGTCATCATCCAGCAAGGTAAAGCTGAGAGTTTCTAAAGTCGAAAAGAAAAACAGAACCGTCGAAGAAAAACTGAATCGTTGAAGAATCGATGTAGTTTTTTGACTTGTGTATGAATAACGTGTCATCGGAACATAAAACCACATGTATTTTTTTGGTATGTGGCTTCCGATTGGCTGCTTTGGTTTGAAACTGCTTTTCTATGGTGGTGATCTGTGCTTTTTGAGTTCATGTTTACTCTTTGGTGAATGTTTTCCCAAAGAAACGTTCATAATATGGGAACTTTGTATATATTAATAAACTTTATGTTTATAATCCATGTATCTATATTTAAAATAATTATCTATTTTTAACAATCTACAGAAAATAATATATGTATATATATTTTCGTAAATAATCAAAGTTTCATAAAGTATATCTATTAAATACCTTTATTTTTTGGTAATATTGATTTTAATACTGTTAGAGATAAGAGTGATTTTTAATATTATAACTTATATAAAAATATTGTGCAGAAACGGAAAGATTTACTTCAACATGCTCGACCATCACCAACATTTGTGCAATTAAAGACTCGGAGTCCACGTATATCCGATATTATTAAAGATAATCTAAGCAACGATCCACATATGACATCTGTATCCGGTAATTTTAGATTTTAACATAAATTTATTTTTTATTATTATCTCCGATAATTGATTTCATACAACTTTTTTTCTCCAGAATATGCAGATATTGGTGATCCATGTTATTATTGTGAATACTGTAACGCAGCTATGTGGTACGACGAACGAGTTAACAAACACAAAACAAAATATTCTTTAAAATTTTCATTATGTTGTTTGTAAGGAAAAATTTCATTACCAAAAATACCCAAACCTCCAGAATATATTCGCAATCTTATATTCAAACAGACGAAAAATTCTAAACATTTTCAAAAATATATAAGAGCATATAACACAATATTTGTGTTTACGTCTATGGGAGGAAAAATTGATACATCTATAAATGCTAAACCTGGACCATATATTTTCAAAATACATGGACAAAATTATCATAGAATAGGGAGTCTTTTACCCATGCCGAGAGATTTCCCAAAGTTTTGTCAGCTATATATACATGATACCGAACATGAAATAGAAAATAGAATGAGCTCAGTAAGGTAATCTCAATTTGTTACTCTATAAATTACACATTTACCAATAATGGATTATTTAAATTTTATTTAAACCTATTGCAGGAGTACTCACAACGAGATATTGCCAGTGGAAGAAATGCTAAATCCCAATATCATTAGAAAATTACAACGGATGCTTGATAATCATAATCCATATGTGAAAATCTTTAGAATGGCAAAAGACAGATTCTTTCCATCAAACCAGCTTAATATGAAACTTCGTTTAATCGCGTCCCGAAAAAATGTAGACAAAACTTATGCATTACCAGAGGTTTCTGAAATAGCAGCTCTTTTAGTTGGCGATTTTGATGAATCATTAGAACCTCGTAATATTTTACTCCAAAAACATAGTTATGAATTGTTACGAATCACAGAACTACATCCCGCATATCTGCCACTCCAATACCCATTATTATTTCCATATGGCGAGGATGGATATCATATTGATTTAGAATTACGCCCTTCAATATCACTCTCAACAAACCCACGAGTTCATGTTAGTATAAGAGAATATATGGCATATCGTTTGCAAGAAAGACCTACCGAGATTTCGATTCTACATTACGTCGGGAGATTGTTTCAACAATTTGTTGTAGATGGCTTTTGTATGATTGAATCAGAGAGAATTTCGTATATTAGGAACCACCAAAGTAAGTTACGTAGTGATAATTACGTGAATATATGCTCGGTCGGATTCCATGGCCTTCCTCTACATCATAGAGTCGCTTCGTTTACAGGAGGTTCACGCTATATGAAACAAAACTACTTAGATGCAATGGCATTGTGTAATCATTTAGGATTTCCTGATTTGTTTATAACTTTTACATGTAACCCGAAATGGCCAGAAATACAACGATTCTTATTGAAACGCAATTTATATGCCGAAAACCGACCAGATATTTTATCACGTGTGTTTAAAATTAAACTTGAAAAGATGCTTGAAGATATTAAAAAAAATGAAGTCCTAGGACACGTTGCTGCAGGTACATTATTATTTATTTCAATATGATTATAACATGTGTTTAAATCCTCACTAACAAATTTTGTTTGATGTATGTCTGCAGTAATCTACACTATAGAATTCCAAAAGCGAGGTCTTCCACATGCTCATATACTTCTTTTTTTGACACGAGCATCTAAATTGCCTACAACAGCGGATATTGACAGAATCATATCTGCTGAAATCCCAGACAAGTTAACGAATCCAGAGTTATATAATATCGTTCAAGACGTCATGGTACATGGACCATGCGGTATTGCTAATCGTTCTTCACCCTGCATGATAAAAGGCAAATGTGCAAAAAGATTTCCGCGAAATTTCAACCAATTCACCTACATTGATAACGAAGGTTATCCTATTTATAAAAGACAAGATGACAATAGATTTGTAATAAAAGATGATATCAAACTAGATAATCGTTACACCGTCCCATATAACGCATACTTACTATTAAAGTACAGAGCTCATATAAATATCGAATGGTGTAACCAAACGAAAGCTATAAAATATTTATTCAAGTACATAAATAAAGGTTTTGATAGAATAACAACAAACATCGCACCATTAGGTACATCTCAAACTTTAAACAATGTTGACGAAATAAAAAATTATTTTGACTGCCGATATGTTTAGGGGTGTGAAGCATGCTGGAGAATATATAAATTCGATATTCATTTTCGAAGTATCCCTATTGAACGATTGGAATTCCATTTACCAGGAGAACAAAATATTATATTTTCAGAGAACGATGTACTAGCCGACATTATGTCAAAACAAACTACACAATGTAGTATGTTTACAGAATGGTTTAAATGCAATGCTTTATACGATAACGCTAAAGAATTGACATACACCAATTTCCCTACTCGATTTGTTTGGAACAAAAGCAAAAAAAAATTGGACTCCAAGACAAAGAAATATCGCTTTTGGTCGTTTACGCCATGTGCCCCCAACTGCAGGTGAATCCTACTATTTAAGGTTGCTCCTCAACAAAGTCAAAGGACCTACTTCATTTGAATGTTTACGTACCGTTGGTGGCATGACATATGCAACATTTAAAGACACATGTCGAGCAATGGGTTTATTGGATGATGACAACGAATATATAAATGCTATAAATGAGACAAAGAACTGGGCATCTCCTTCGTATTTACGAGTATTATTTGTGATGTTATTAACATGCGAATGCATGTCAAACCCAAAAACTGTCTGGTCTACAGTCTGGCCATATCTTGCAGACGATATTTTGTATAACCAAAGAAAAGACTTACAACTTCCAGGTAAAATCTTTCCAAATATTTACATATTATTTATTTAACTCATTGAATGCTAACATTGTTTATTTTCAGAACTTAATATGACTTCACAGCAACTTGAAGAGCTTACTCTTATAGAAGTTGAACATCTACTACAGAAACATGGTAGATCACTAAAACATTTTCCTCCCATGCCATTTCCTAAAAATATCGAAAATAATCAATTATTAAACAAATTAATTTATGAAGAAACAACATATGATTTACATAAGATAAAACAAGAGTACATACGGTTAGAAGCGCAATTAACTGATGAACAACGACACGTCTTTCTCACTATTATGGAATATGTTTATCAACCAATTGGTCAAACATTTTTTGTATACGGGTACGGTGGAACTGGAAAAACGTTTATATGGAAAACATTATCCACATATGTGCGATCAAAAGGAGATATCGTACTTAATGTAGCATCAAGTGGAATTGCATCATTGTTATTACAGGGTGGACGTACTGCGCACTCTAGATTTGCAATACCAATAGATGTTAATGAAGACTCTATTTGTTCAATTAAATTAGGTAGTGACTTAGCAGAACTAATTAAAAAAACAAAACTTATTATTTGGGATGAAGCTCCAATGATACATAAACATTGTTTCGAAGCTCTTGACAAATCTTTAAAAGATATAATGGGATCTACCAATAATATTTTACGTGAAAAATCTTTCGGTGGAAAAACTGTAGTATTTGGTGGTGATTTTCGACAAATTTTACCAGTTATTACTAAAGGAAATAGACATGATATTGTGCAAGCATCACTAAATTCCTCTTATATATGGAAATATTGTCGTATTCTTAAACTAACCAAAAATATGCGGTTGTGCATAAATGCTAATAATGATAACAAAACGGCAGAAGCGTTTTCAGATTGGGTTTTGAAATTAGGCGATGGACTACTATCAGAACCTAATGACGGTGAATGTTATATAGATATCCCTTCTGATTTATTAATTATGCAAAATATTAACCCTATCCAGTGTCTCATACACCATGTATACGATGGCATATCAGAATGTTACCAAGATATATCATTTTTCCAAGAAAGAGCAATATTGTGTCCAACGAACGAAACCGTCGATGAAATTAACAATATATTGTTAAATATAATGCCTGGTAATTATGTAGAGTATCTAAGCTCTGATACACTCTGCCCTTCAAACGATTCTGCCAATAATAATGAACTATATGATACAGAAATTCTTAACGCAAATAGATGTCCTGGAATACCGAATCATATCTTACAACTGAAACTTGGAATCCCTATTATGTTAATGCGAAATATTGATCAAACACTTGGCTTATGTAACGGAACACGTTTACAAATCACTCAACTAGGAAAAAATATTATTGAGGGTAAAATAATTACCGGTAACAATGCCAGCGAGAAAGCATTTATTCCAAGATTATCCTTAATACCGACAAATACTTCACTACCTATTCGATTTAAACGTAAACAATTTCCGATCATACCATGCTTTGCTATGACAATCAACAAAAGTCAGGGACAAAGCTTAAACAGAGTTGGTATATATTTACCCCGTCCAGTGTTTACTCACGGTCAATTATATGTCGCTGTATCAAGAGTAAAGAATAGAAACGGATTAAAAATATTGATTGTTGATGAAAACAACCAACCAAATCAAAAAACAATGAACGTTGTTTTTAAAGAAATATTTCATAATTTATAATAACTCATCAAATAATATATCATTTATTTTTGTAAATAATTAGATTTCCGTTTTATAAATAATACAAATGTTAGAAAATTCTTCTGGGTTCAATACTAGTATCTTATAAGTTATGGGATCCTTTGTATTCCACCCGTATTTAATTTTGTTGTTGGGTGAAACCTCGGTGGGATTTTGAGCATTATTAAAGTGGCATTAATCAGTGGGATCGTAAGTTATATATCGTAAGTAACAATTTATATATATATATATATGTGTGTGTCACCACTTATCGTGGAAAAAAGAAAATACAATAATCGTGGATGGCTATTACTACGAATTTGACTAATACGTATATTAAGTGTATAAGGGGATGATGTTTCACAGTTTGATTATGTTAAATGGATATAATATAAATAAGAATATTAACCATGAACTCTATATGTTTTCAATTACAATTAATCTTAAAAGTTATCAACTTTTAAAGTGATCAAATTTCACTTTATGTAAGAAAAAAAAATATTTGCCCATTTGATGACATGCGTTTTGGAAATTACAGATTCAAATATTTAATTTTACAATTATCTATTTAATCTATCTGATTTATAGGCTATTATAAAAATACAAAAATTACATAATACATGTTGAATTAAACTTGTTTTTTAAGTTAAAATTAAGTTTTGGGTTAAATTGAATATTGGGTCAAAAATTAAGTTTTGGGTTATGATCCAATAAATTATATTTTGGACCAAACCCAAATTTAATTTTCTGATCCAATTTCTAGAAACTTTTAATATCTAGATTTTTATGTAGAAAAATCTAGATAATTAGAATAAAAAAAAAATCATGATATTTTGTTAGATTTCTCTAGAATTGTAATATTTTATTCTAGATATTTTGGTGAATAGTTGTAACCATGGGGTTATAAATACCCCTCCCCCTCACTTGTATGAACCAAGCAAAAATTAAGAAATAAAGAGCCTTCTAAGTATAAGTCCTCTTCTAAGTGTTGTTCTTCTTTCCTACTTAGAGTTCAAGTTTTCTTTCGAGTTCTTCTTCGGTTCTCTCGAGTTTTTCTTCGGGTTTACGGTCTAGGGCCAGTGCTAAGCACTGTGTGAAAGGGTCTTCCTTTCTTTACATGGTATCAGAGCCTCTTTGATCTGATACTCGTCGAGATCGTAGGTTAAGAGCTCGGGTCACTCTAAGTATGGAGTCTTCCGGTCGTGTTGTTGGATTGGGTGTAGAAATCCTAACTCAGTCAAATTACCGGAGTTGGAAATCTTGCATGGAGTCGTACTTAGAAAGTGAGGACTTATGGGAGATTGTTGGAGGTAACAATATCGCTGCTCCAACGGAGGATGCTGCAAGTGCCGAAGAAAGAAAAGAATGGAGGCGGAATGACGCTAGGGCGAAGTTTGCTCTGAAGAAATCAATATCATCACAAATGTTCGAGCATATCTCAGAGTGCAACACCGCTAGTGAGATATAGAGAACATTGGACCAGTTGTTCAACAAGAAGAATGAGGCTCGGTTACAATTCTTGGAGACGGAGCTGGCGAACGCCAAACAAGGGGAGTCATCCATCTCGCAGTTTTTTGTGAAGGTAAAAAGTCTGTGTTCTGAAATTAATCGTTTGAATCCTAATGAGAAAATTTCAGAAGCACGTATGAGGCGGTGTATTGTTCGAGGTCTACGACCTGAATATACACCATTCTTAACATCCATTCAAGGATGGGCTCAACAACCTTCAATCGAAGAGCTTGAAAATCTTTTATCTTCACAAGAATCCTTGGCTATGCAAATGGCTGGTGTTAAAGTAAGTGGTGACTCCGGAAGTGCCTTTGTGGCACGAAAACATCGTAGTTTCCAAGGGGGAGCCAAGGAGAAGACCGATGCCAAGAAATATGAAGACCGTGGAGATTCTCCAAGGCATAACAAAAATCGCGTGAAGTGCTACCGGTGTGGAAAACTTGGGCATATCAAGCGAGATTGTAGAGTCAAACTTAAGCAAACAAATATGGCAGAATCAAAAGACATTACTGAAGAAGATGAGTGGGCAAAATGCTTCACGGCGGAGACCACTGTAAAAGGTATGTCTACATCACATGCTTCATTCTCTGAGTGGATTATAGATTCGGGTTGTAGTCACCACATCACGGGAGATGAGAAGTTATTTTCCAGCACCCGCCACCATGAGGGAAATGAAGCTATCATCACGGCCGACAACTCGGTTCACCACGTAGAGAAGGAAGGTACCGTCGTCATAAATGGAACAGAAGGAGGTCCAATCACACTGAAGAATGTTTACCATGTTCCTGGAGTAAAGAAAAATCTTCTCTCCGTGGTGAATGCAGTTGATTCAGGTAACTATGTTTTATTTGGCCCAAGAGATGTGAAAGGTGTAGTGCTCCTCTAGAGAAGATTCATAGTGACTTGATGGGTCCAACAAGAACAGCCTCATACTCTGGCTATCGATATATGCTGATATTCATTGATGACTTCTCACGGTACACTTGAGTGTATTTTGTAAAGGAGAAGTCAGAAGTTTTCTCCAAATTTCAAGAGTTCAAGGTTACCGTGGAAGGAGAGTTAGGGCATTAGATAAAGTCTCTAAGGACGGATAACGGAGGTGAATATGTATCGGAGGAGTTTCACTCATTCTGCAGACAACAAGGCATAAAAAGAGAGATGACCTGTGCACACACTCCTCAACAGAATGGAGTGGCAGAGCGGAAAATTCGACATCTCACCGAGACATGTAGGAGTTGGCTGCATGATAAAAATCTGCCAAAGGAGTTATGGGCAGAAGGCATGAAGTGTGCATCTTATGTTATCAACCGGATGCCACTTAGCCCGAATAATATGAAGTCACCATATGTGATGATACACGGGAAGAAGCCAACGGTGAAACACATAAGGATATTTGGATCTATCTGCTATGTTCACGTGTCTGAGCCCCAAAGAAGTAAGCTTGAGGCTAAAGCCAGGAAATGCATATTTGTTGGCTATGATGAACAAAGAAAAGGATGGAGGTGCATGGATCCAAATACACACAGGTGCATTGTCTCACGAGATGTTGTCTTTGATGAAATCTCTTCCTACTACGGCCCAGGTCGAGTTATTCTTGAGCAACAAGACTCAAGTGCCAAGACAATTAGTTCACCATCACAACATGGTGACGATAGCTCTTCACATGAGGTGCATGAAGAGAGGGGGAGCCAAAATCAAGCTGAAGAACAACAAAGTCAAGGATCTCTAGCTAGCCAGCGAACTAGAAGGACCATTGTGAAGCCGGCCAGGTACAGAGATGATGACTTTGTTACTACTTACTCATGTTCATGTTTCTTTTCACTTGATGAGGATGAGCCATCTTCATATGATGAAGCAAAAGGCAAAATTGAGTGGGAGAATGCAATGAAGGAGGGGAAGGGGATGGTCAAGAAGAATGAAACTTGGGATTTAGTTCCGAAGCCAGATGATGTTCAGCCTGTGTCTTGCAAATGGGTCTATAAGATCAAAAGAAAAGCTGATGGAAGCATTGAGAGGTACAAGGCAAGGCTGGTGGCTCGAGGATTTTCTCAAAAATATGGAGAAGATTATGAAGAGACGTTTAGTCCGGTGGCAAAAATGACTACGGTACGTGCGATCTTATCCTTAGCTGCAAGCTTTAATTGGAAATTATGGCAACTTGATGTCAAGAATGCATTCTTATATGGAGAATTGGATAAGATCATCTACATGGAGCAACCGCCGGGTTTCATATCACAAAAACATCCTGAATATGTTTGCAAGCTCAAGAAAGCTCTTTATGGGCTTAAGCAAGCACCTCGAGCATGGTATGGAAAAATCGCTCAGTACTTGCTATTCTGCGGATATGTGGCTTCGGATTCTGACCCAAGTTTATTTGTGAAAAAGCACAAGGGTATCCATGTTATTGTTCTCCTATACGTGGATGATATGATAATCACAGGCAATGATGACACAGAGATTACTCGCCTTCAAGAGGATATGTCAGTAAGATTTGAGATGAAGAGACTTGGAGAGTTGAACACCTTTCTTGGGTTAGAAGTCCAGAAGATGAAGAATGGAATCTTCATTGGACAACAAAGTTATGCCAAAAGAATCGTTGAAAGATTCGGAGTCAAGGAAGGAAAAACCCGTTCAACTCCTCTTGATGTCAATATAAAGCTCAAACGTGATGAAGGCTCGTTGTTGCCTGATCCTAGGCCTTATCGTGCTCTTGTCGGGAGTCTGCTATACTTGACTATTACAAGGCCTGATATTGCATTCTCAGTTGGTCTCGTTAGTCGGTTCATGCAAGAACCAAGGAAGCCTCACTTGGAGGCTGCAAAGAAGATTTTGAAGTATATTAATACTACTCTTGATACGGGTCTATTTTTACAAGAGTAGTTCGAGCTTTACTCTCTTTGGTTTTACGGATGCTGACTTCGGTGAAGATTTGGATGACAGAAGATCTACTTCAGGTTATGTTTTTCTCTGTGGCAACACAAGCATTTCTTGGTGCAGCAAGAAGCAGGGTTCAGTGTCATTATCGACAACCGAAGCGGAATACAAGGCATCTGCACTTGCTGTTCAAGAATGCGTACCGGTCTGTCTGTCCCCAATAATTAATTCTCGCTGGCCACGTCCTATAGGGATCATGGAATCAATAGCAATAAGTCCTGTTTGAAGAGGCTCATATACAGAACGTCTCGAAATAATACCTGGAGCGGGAGATTCAATTAACCGAGATTCAGAAGCTGAAATCTTACCTCGACCATCAATAGGTTTAGCCAAGGCGTTTATAACACGTCCCAAATAAGCCTCACTCACGGGTATCTGAGCAATTTTTCCCGTAGCTTTGACAGAACTTCCTTCTTGTATCATTAAACCGTCACCCATTAATACAACACCAACATTATTTGATTCTAAATTAAGAGCAATACCTATAGTACCCTCTTCAAATTCTACTAATTCACCTGCCATTACTTCATCAAGACCATAAATACGAGCGATACCATCGCCTACTTGAAGTACGGTACCGGTATTTACAATCTTTACTTCTCTATTATATTGCTCAATACGTTCACGGATAATATTACTAATTTCGTCGGCTCTAATGGTTACCATGAGTATTGTCCTAATTCTTTTTTGGAAGAAAAAAAAAATAATGCCTATCATAATCGTAAGTAAAGGACTAATCAGTTATTTCTTTCATCGTACCAAACATACCAATATTTGCATTAATGGTACGTAAATGTAACTCATTACTCAAACAACTATTTAGGGTTCCTATAGCTCCTTGTAAAGCTTGTTGGAAAACCCGTTGTCGGACTTGAGTAATTGCTCTTTGTTGGATAGAGGAATACAGAGAGTTGAACATAGTAAAATAAGAAATTGAAAGATTTCGTTGAAATTGTTCGTTTGGAAATTTCCTGAAAAGCTAATCATAGGTTCTTCTCTCCATCGGAACAATAGGGCCGTTATGCTCTCGTTATGGCTTTCGTCCCATGTTTCGGTATTGGGTTCCGAAGAAAGGGAAAAGTGGTTTTCGTCCGATCACTATGCCAGATAAGAAGGCGCTAGAAATAAAGAGTCTTCTAAGTATAAGTCCTCTTCTAAGTGTTCTTCTTCTTTCCTACTTAGAGTTCAAGTTTTCTTTCGAGTTCTTCTTCGGTTCTCTCGAGTTTTTCTTCGGGTTTACGGTCTAGGGCCAGTGCTAAGCACTGTGTGAAAGGGTCTTCCTTTCTTTACAATACATTATCAAAATATCATGCTTTCCTAGAATTAAAAAAATTTTATATTTCAAAATTAAATTACGAAGAGAGAATTGTTAATTTCATTTCTATATTTTTTTTCTCTTTTCATTTAAAGTGAATGACACGTAGGGATAAACATTTCTTTTGGTTATATAAAACCGAACCAAATCGAATCGAATTATAGTCATTCAATTCGATTCGGGTGTAGATAAAATAACCGATCGGATACGAAAGTTAAAACATCGAATAGATTCGGTTCGGTTCGCTTATTAACCAAATATCCGTGGATAACCGATTGATTACATAAAAATATAAAAATATATATAGATAATGATATTTATTAAACATATTTATCTAATATATTAATAATTAAAATTAAATATCAAATTTAAATAATAATATATTATATTATATTTTTAAATATATGAATTATTTGAGATATTTCGAATAATATCATTCATTTTTAATTTTATACGATAAAATACTTGGTAAAATCGAAACAATCGAATAATAACCGAACAAATTAGAGTTCAAATTTTACTTTGATTATAATATTTTATTAATATAACCGAATCAAACCATTGTACAAGCGAATCAAACCGATTTAAATTCGGTTATTGTTTGGTTATTATTTTTTAAAAACCTAATAATCCGTTAGTCAATTTCCCCATTATCCAAATGTTAAAGGCCTATAAGTCGGCCCATTTGACAATACTATGGTTAATAAATGGGCTTTTACATTTTAAGGCCCATTTAGACCTTTGAGATGCGTACGTATTGACTATTGACTCACCGGGTTTATGAACATTCTCGGGATGCGACAAGATTTCTGACATCTCTCCAGGTTTCATTCTCTATTGGTTTTCTTGAATTTTTTTCTTAAATTGATTATTGTTTTTTCTCTATTGGTTTTCTTGAATTTTTTTCTTAAATTGATTATTGTTTTTTTTCTTAAATTGATTATTGTTTTTTCTTAAATTGTTTTTTTATGGAAATGAATGGATTATAAAGGGTTTGATGGCATGCCCTTTGTTTCTGCTTTAATTTTTTTTATATCTCTTATTGTCTTCGATTCACGACGATGATGATAGTTTTCCTCTTAGAAATGGAAGTTCATCCGAAATAAATTATTGAACTGTGAATAGTTTCTTATTACGGCTCGCGTGTGGATCGTTGGTACTGCATGTACGGACAATGATTTTTAAGGTTTATTTCTTTTATAATGGGGTCAACTTTTTTGGTCTATATGTCTTGTTCACAACTTTTTTCTTTTTTTAATATGTTCTTGTTAAAATATAAATATCCATTTTGATGGTTAATTCATATTTTTTTATTTTTACAAATTGATCATTTTTTCGAAATTATAAATATACCAAAACTATAAGAACCTTATTAAGAGTAAAATTCTCTCTTCATTCTATCTCTTTAATTTATTTGATAATTTCTATTTTTATTTTATTATTTACTTTTTATATATAAATATATTATATAAAATATTTAAAAACATCTTAATTATTTATATATTATTTACTTCTTAATTATATATATATATATTATATACATAATATTTATATATTATATATTATTCTTATTATTAATAATATTATATATTAATAATATCATATATAATAAATATATATACATATATATATATATTCATTGATCTATATTTGATTTTTAACATGTTATCAATACGATTGTTCTAATTAATTAACAAGAAAAAAATAATATTATACGTTACATATATTATTTTTAATTTAAATTTTTACGATCTCGATTTGTAATCAATTTTGGTTTCGATTTGGATTCGATTTCAAGTAAAAAAATTATATAGACCTCGCGGAATATATATCCCTATCATAATTTAAACTTAAATATATATCATATTATAAAGACATTGCATACTAAGCCGCAATCATAATATATTATACTACATGATTATGAAGACTCAACCACCGATCAATAATATTAACATTTTATGAATATTTATCTGTTGTTTATAATTGTTATAAGGATGATTGAGTCACAATTTTTTACCTTATATTTTATTTTGTAACTTATTTATTTAAATTATGTTTTTATTCAATTGTTAATTGGTTAAATAAATCTAAAAATGAATTATCTATAAATATAGAAAAATCTAACACATGAATTGTTATATAATGATTTATTTAATTTTGTTTTCAATATTATACCTTATATTTGTTTATTTTTCTTCAATGATAACACATATTCATGTCGAACTTGGTGAATCTTAAAATCACGACACTAGATGCCTCTAGAAAAAATATATGACATGGTCATTTGATACTAAAATGCATTCTAAAGGCAAAAAGGTCATTGTCACAATGATAAAAACAATAATTCCTCCGAAAAGGAAAATAAAAGTCATGATTTTTCTATGCCAATATTGTCTATAATCTAAAATATGAATATCTTACAAAAAAAGATCCCACAAATTTATGGGAGTCTCTTAATGATAAATTCGATCACAAAAATATGTGATGCTCCTAGAGACAAATAGTCATTTCCTAAACACGAGATTCCAGGATTATACATCTGTGGATGAATATCATTCGGTGATGTTTGAAATAATCTCCAAAATGGAACTATAAGTGATTATGATAAATTGAAAAATATATTATCAACATTACATGCTGATAATGTCATAATATCGAGCAAAAGTTTCCAAGATCTGTCGTAAATTATTATAAATTCTCATTATTGCAGAATAATAAGACGGGCTACTAAATGAAAAATTATTGTCCCATTGGGTCTACACCATTTTGTGGAACAAATGAGCATCACATATTTTATTAACAAACTTAAAAATGATAAATTATGAAAAAGATATCGAAATTGAAGCTTTTTTAGATTATTTTTTAATATTTTTAACTGTTATATACAATTTTAATTTCATATTTTTCAGGTGCATTAATATCTTTATCGGATCAAAGTAACACAAAATATGTTATGATCAAATATCAATGAAGGATACACAAGTCTAGCCGATTGTGCTACGACACATACAATATTGAAAGATAAAATGAATTTCTCCAAGTTGAGAATACATGAATCTAGTGTCAATACGATATCTGGAAGTGCAAAAATAATTGAGGGATGTGGAGAAACAAACTTTATAATGTCCAGATGGACAAAATTTATCATACAAGATGCATTGTTCTCTTCACAATCCCAAAGAAACTTATTGAGTTTCAAAGATATTCACTGAAACGATTATAATATTGAAACAATGAATGATAAAAATCATGAATATATTTATATCACGACAATGGTTTTTAGAAAGAAAAATATTGTGAAAATATTACCAGCTTTATCATCTGGATTATATTTTACAAAATAAGAATGGTGGAATCATATGCCACATTCAACCCAAAGTATGATGACATGTTTAAGATTTGACATGATCGATTGGGTCATCCTGGTTCAATAATGATGCGAAAAATCATTCAAAATTCCAATGGTCATTCATTAAAACATGAGAAGATATTTCAATCTCATGAGATCGCGTTAGTGCTTGTTCTCAATGAAAATTGATAATAAGACCATCATCGGTCAAAGTTGGACATGAATTAGCATTGTTTTTAGAACGATTACATGGGGATATATGTGGACCTATTCATCCACCACGTGAACCATTTCGATATTTTATGGTATTGATCGATGCTTTTAATAGATGGTCTCAACCTGCAATGTTGTATTTGCGAGATTTCTTGCTCAAATAACAAAATTACGAGCTCAATTCCCCGATCACCCTATTTAGAAGGTGAGGCTTGATAACGCTGATGAATTCACTTCTCAAGCTTTAGATGACTATTGTACATCGATTGGTATTGAGATTGAACATCTCGTACCATATGTTCATGTACAAAATAGTATGCATAATCATTGATTAAACGTCTCCAACTTATTGCTCGACCATTGCTAATGAAAACGAAACTCTAGTTTCTGTTTGAGGACATGCCATTTTACATGTTGGAGCACTGATTCAAATAAGGCCAAGTGCTTATCATAAATATTCTCCATTGCAATTAGCAAATGACCAAGAATCAAATATATCTCATCTACGAGTATTTGATTATGTAGTATATGTTCTGATTTCTCCACCGCAACGGACAAAAATTGCCTACAACGCAGATTTAGAATATATATTGGATATAATTCAAAATATACCCGACCAACTATGTTCATTATGGCTTCTTTGACCGACTCACTGAACACTTCGAATCCAAATCCTTCAAATCCGAACTTGATTACTAACGTGTAACAGTCTACTACCGGACCATTTCACCGTACGATCTGACGCCCGACGACAATCCGGGTCTGATTCTCTTGCAGCCTCAACTTCGCGGCGAGAATGATGATCAACATTGAATCCACATCCTACATGCATTGAAATCAAGAAACAAAATTAGTTTTGTTGACGGAAAGATTCCTCGACCCTATCCCAAGTCTTTAAAATTGTAAAATTAACGATTATTTGGTGGTTTACTGGATCAATAACATTATCGAAACAAAGTTATGTTTTGATGTTTTCCATCTAAAAGATGCTAAAGACCTCTGGAATCATCTGAAGAATCGATTTGATATGAAAAATAGACCGCGTGTTCAAAGATTTCACTCCAAACTTGCCTAATGCACTCAACATGGAATGACAATCGAGGCATACTATGGAAGATTGAGTCGACTTTGGAGGGATTTGCTCAATTCTAGGTCGATTCGGATTTGAAAATGTGGACATTGCACATGTAGTTTAACAAACCAACTTGACAAAGATTGAGAAGAGGACAAGGTTCATGATTTTTTATGGAACTTGATGATCCGGTCTATGTTTGTCTTTCATTCCAATCTCTTCTCTCGAGATCATCTTCATGACCTCGACATTGTGTATAATGTCAATTTAAAAGATGATAGTTTTCATATTGTGATGAAGATCAAAGAACTTATGTTATGGCGTTTGCAATGAAATCTGCCTCTCCAAAGCCTGTACCTAATGCACCTTGAATTATTGCGTACTAATTGCAAAAGGACGGGAGACGACCGACTCTTGTTTTCAGCTTCTTGGATTTCCGGATTGGTGGGGAGATCGACCTCGTGTTCGATCTGGCCGAGGTAGCGGTGTTTTATCTGAAAGCAAATCGTTAAATGGCATCTGAAATCAATGCAGACCAATGGCAGACGATCATTGCTTTGTTGAACACGACTAAAATTGGAACTACCGAGACATCATCTGATAGCCACGTGTTTTAGATTCATGATGTTTTCATCACATAATAGAAAATTTTGAACACCAATATGATGTTTCACGTAACACTAGGACGTCTTATGAAAATCTAAGTCCAAGTGCCTTTAACATCAATGCATTGTTTGACTTTTCCATAATGTACTCACGAATACTCTCGTTTCCCTTATACCTTATGGAGATAATTTTCACTAAAGGAGTGATTGTTTTTACTTTGTTATTTTTGGCCCCAAGATATTTTTTAGTCAATGTCACCTCATTGGGCATAGAGCCATTGAAAATTGAAGGAATGAAATGTTTGATGATCATCAAACACGTGCGGTTCGAGGTTTCCCAAAGTTCGTGTTTGTTATGATTCTCAACAAAACTCGATTCCACTATCCCTATACGAGCCTCCCTAATCACAATGTTGCACCCATCAAAGCAAGCACAATCAATAATTGCTCCTTCCATTATGAAAAGTTCGACCCATTCAGCATAGGGATTGAACCGATGTTAGTAGAGATATATGATTGTAAAACAAAAGATAGTTCGTGTTAGAAAAATATGTTCAATAAAACCTTAACTGAATGATAATACAAGATCTAATCTCATCACAAGACATTTGTGCAATATCAAAAGTTAGTTTCTGGACATTAATTTTGACTTGCAATAGATGAATCAACGTATTAAATGAATAGTATAAAAACATCTCATGTAATTATTAACCTTTGAACATACCTATCACATTTATGTCATACCGAAAATAAATATTAATCATCATTGACCACATAATATAATAATATCAAACCATGATTAAACTTTAAATTTATTAAAGTTCACATGAATTAAATATTTTTTCCAACAAATTTAATTAAATCGCATATTTAACTCAAAGGATATCTAATTATTAACTATTATATTTTTAGTGAATAACTTTAATTTAATAAATATGATTTAAACTAATAATTATATAATCCAAAAGTATAATATAAAATCATAATAAATTAAATTTATCAAAATAATATGAAAATCGTAAATAAAATTCATGTCAATTCTAATTCAAATGAATTGCATAACTCAATTAAAAAAAAAAACTCACGTTATTAATTTATGAATTTGATTTCATATTTATCTTTCTCTAGTTTGCAAATAAAAAAAAAATCTTATCTTCAAATATGACCATTGAAATATTTAGTTTATTTTTCTTTAAAAAAATGAGTTGGCTTTTAAAATTGACCCTTTGGACTCTTCCAATTTTTAGATAGAATGAATTCGAGTTGGGTCTTTTAATTTTTTTAAATTATTGGGCTTTTTTTCTGTAAACCTAAATTTTGATCAAATTAAAATTAAACTTCATAAAAATTGCAAAGAACAGTTCTATTCCATATATGGTGGTTTCATTACTCCGAACCAATTCATTGATAAAAAAGTGGCATGGTGGATTTTGCTATTAATTCTCCATTATTGCCTTTGCTTTTACTCAAAATTTGTTAATTTATCAACAATTAAATCTAAATTTGACATAATCACAATAAATCAATAAATCGACTCTAAGATCAATTGAAATAATTTGTTTGTTCCCTATACGAATTTTAATCCTAAATTCTATTATAAATTACAAAAAAAAAACAAGTATAATATCATGATAAATATATGTATCCATAGATTACGTAATATAATGGAATCGAACTTCTGTTTCTATGTATAGTCACCATTTTTTTCTTCATACAGATGAGATGCGTAAAAAACGTAGAATTTTTTAATGTATCTGTAACCTAATGAATCCTCAATTAAAAAAACAAATCTTATATCTATATTTATACACGTTAACTAGAGACCATTAATAGATAGATAACATGTTAATTATCTGATTTTTAATTATATCCTATAATTATATCCATCATAAAATACAAACAATACTACCTATGGTTTATATGTATATGTTCATATTTATTTCAATATAGTAGTCCAATTAATTAAACTTAAATCCGATCATATTTAATTTGGACTAAACCGAATGATAACACTTATTCTATAATTAATTACATATTATCAACAAATATATGATTAACCAAAAAATCTTATAAGTAAGCCAGAAACGGAGAAGGCAAGCTTCTTACTATAAGTAAATTGTATGTCGGACTTACTAGTTGTTTGTTATAAGTTTGCCTGCATACAAAACTCTTATAAATATAACTGCATATTCTCGAGGAAAATTTGGGCATACTTTTATCATATTTATGGGTTTGTGTTATAATAAGGATTTCAAATCATGTACTTGGATGTTGTACAACAATTTCAGGTAGTCAGCAAATCAATGGGGAATACCCAATGAGTGTATGCATTTCTCTCAGGAAAGATATTCTAGTTCATCAGAAACTTCTACATTTGTAAAACGTTCATCAAGGGAATCAAAGGAGAACCTATCTCATACAAGAAATACGATAATGTTATCAACTCTTGTAGGTTTATATGGAATGTACATCGCCCAAAGGTATGTATTCTTTATCATATATCATATTTTGAGATAGTGGTTGTGCCATGAAACACTTTGTTTGCTACTTAGATGTTAAGGGTTGTGTTCCACTCCTTATTTATTTCTTAAAACTTTTACCACAAAAAGACTCTCTGCCATAAAATTAAAATAGGTCCTTTTGTACATTTTAACATAAAATTATTCTAAAAGTTAATTATTTTTTTGAAAATAATGGGTTCTAAACTCATTAAAGGCCCTGTTTGAATACTTTTGTGGCACATGGGCGGAACCGCCTCTATGTAAGACTTGAAGTAGAAGAATTGGTCAACTCATGAGGCTCATTACCCGATCAATAATATTATGTTATATGATTTATTTTCTCACCAACAGGCTCTTCAAGCGTGCACAAAGGATTATTCGTGGGTCAGCAAATGACATTGGGTGGTTACAACAGGATCCAGATAAGCCTCCTGTTGAAGATAGATCAGAAAGGTTCAATGAAATTCTTGAGGACATTAGGTAAGATAGGTCTTACTATGATATTTTTATGTATTATGAGTCTTGAATCTATTTAAAATTGCAATTCGATAATCACATTATACTCCATGGTTGAATATGATTCTCTTTTCAGGCATGGTTTACACACGCTTCCAAAATCAGTAGTGTACTTGTTTGTGCCAGATCACGACTGTTCACTTTTTCATTGTAAGCCACATTTTAATTTTTAGTCGAGATTTTGGTACTCAAATTTGTAAAAAAAGAATTTCAGGTCTCTTCAGCAATCATGGACCTCTCTGCTTCGTGAGTACACAAATGAAATTCTCTGAGATGGGTTTGACATGTCATATTGCCAAGATTGATAGTGAGGTATAGTCACGTATACCATCAATTCATATAATCACATTTGGATGCATATACTAATATATGAGAAACCACTAATCAGGCATCGGTTGAAGACAATGCTAGAGAAATAAAAGAATGCATAGAGAATATCTATTGGGATTCTAAAAAACGCGTCTTACTTTTGGGACATAGCAAAGGGGGTGTAGATGCAGCTGCTGCTTTATCACTATATTGGTCTGATCTACAAGATAAGGTTGATGGATTGGTATTGGCACAAAGTCCATATGGTGGGAATCCTATTGCTTCAGATATTCTACGAGAAGGACAATTCAAGTTGAGAAAACTAGTGAAGTTTCTGTTTACCAAAGTGATGAAGGTATGGAATGATCACATTGTTAAATATGAGTTCTAATTCAATTCAAAAGTTAGTTCAATATTTTATATTTTATTTTTTGTCTGACGTGAAACTATACAATATGACACATATTTATGTATATTTTCAAAATTTTGGATACTATATAGGGTGATATTGAAGCTTTAAAAGATTTAACTTACGAGAAACGAAAGGAATTCTTGAAGAAGCATCCACTTCCTCGAGAACTCCCGGTAGTCTCATTCCGTACAGAAGCCAACATTAGTCCAACTGCTTTAACCACTTTATCTCATATTGCAAATGTGGAACTACACCTCGAGGACGAAACAACTAATCTCCCCGTGGTAATACCCATTGGGGCTGCAATGGCCGCCCTTGCCTGGCTACTCAAAGTAGTGATGTCAAAGTGGGTTGGGTTTAATGGGTTAACTCAACCCAACCCATCTAAAATGAAAATGGGTTTTGGTTAAATGGGCTAAAAGTTAAATGGGCTTAATGGGTTTTAGACCCATTTATACTCATTTTAATGGGTTAAACCCATTTAACCCATTAGCCCATTTATAATATTATCAGATTCAACTTTAAACCCATTTAACTCGATTTCACTCAATTTCTCCCGATTTCACCTAATTACTCGATTTCACCTACTTTCAACCATATTTCACCCAATTTTAACTCGATTTCACCCAATTTTATTGAGTTGAAATTCAATGATATTGGGTGAAATCGAGCTAAAATTCGGTGACAATGAGTGAAATCGAGTTAAAATTTAGTGAAATCAGGTTAAATTGGGTGAAATCGAGTTAGAATTTGGTGAAATTGGGTTAAAATTAGATGAAATCGAGTCAAAATTGGATGAAATTGGGTTGGAATTCGGTGAAATCAAGTTAAAATTCGGAAAAATTGGGTGAAATCAAAGATTTGATGATTGTATCGGACATCTTTTGATTAGAATTTGTTAAAAATTTTATTTTCAGGAATTATCGTTTTAGCTATTTATATATTCAGATGAAAAATTGACGATTATATCATATGTTTTTAATATATATCAAGAATTTTATTTTATAAATTTTATTTTCATTAATTATCAATTAATTTATTTTTATAAATAATTATTTTGAATATTGAAACATCAATAATATTTAATGTATATAAATATATATATTTATAATGTTAAATGATAAAAATATATTTACAAAATATTATTTATATAAATAAACCCGTTTAACCCGTATAACCCGTTTAACCCGTTTAACCCGACCCATATAACCCGTTATTAAATGGGTCGGGTTAAACCCAACCCATTTACACCACAAAACCCATTTAAGTTTAATGGGTTGGGCACAACCCAACCCATTGACATCCCTAACTCAAAGTCAGATATCGAGAAAAAAGCGACGGTTTGGTCACATGCCGCGATGCTGAGGTCCCTGGATCTGTGGTTGTACGGCCGAAATTCAAACTTGATCATGCATGGATGGTGTACTCTTCCTTGAACGATGATTCCATGGAATTTGATGCTTCTCAAGTATGTGAAGCTCTTTTGGTATTGGTTGTGGAACTCGCAGTAGAGGACCATTGATTATTATCATGCAATTTTATTTGGATTAACAATTTATATTCCAATGTCGTACCAATATGGATTTGTAAGAGTTTATTCATGCGAATTATACGCTCCTTGAATTAATATGTTTTTGTTGGTCTCCGCCATGACGACCTGGTGGTATATTTTTGTTTCCCATATTACCCTATATATTCTCGTAAATTTACGTTTTCACCTTTAAACTTCATCTCGTCATTTCTTCTCTCTTTCTGCTTTTCTGCGTGCTGTGCTCTTGCAGGAGTTCTTGCGTAGGAGTTAACAGCTAGGGTTTGTGAGAAGAATATGGATAGGAGGATTTGGAGCTTCGATGAGGTTAGGGTTTTGGAGCCGATCAATCCCAGTTTCCTGCGTTAGTAATCACGTAGTTGCTAGTAATCGATCGCCCAGGGTTTTTTTCTCGTGGATATTCAATTGGTTTAGGTTCGTGATCGGACTTGCTTGCTTGAGTTCTTGCTACTCTTATGTGAGAAGGGTTCCGCGTTGGTCAGACTAGGGTTTTTTGGCGTTTCAATGGCGAGTACGAGTGAGCTGGACCTTAAACGGCGTCACTTCAGCTCCATATCACCTACATCAGCGGCGGCCGCTGTGAAGAAGCAGCCATTCTTCTGGCCTTCCTCCGAGGACAAGGTTCTTCCCATGATCTTAAGAAAATAAGTCCAAATGATAGTTAAGGTTGTTGGAATTCGAATTATTTGATCCTAGTAAACTTACGCTTTGTTCGCCATAATTTTGCAATTTCGAGTTTTGTGGGAATTTGGAGTATTTAATTTTGTATTGACAACATATGCCACTCCTGATCTGCCTCTAATAGTTGCTGTCTTGCTGTTTTCATTGGCAAGAAACTTGACTCAATTGCGTGATTAGAGCGTAACTTTAAACCTCAAGAAATTTGTTGACTTCCATTATAGTTGCATTAAAGATTTATGGATTGATTTGAGTTCTGGTTATCATATTCCAGATTTCCATTCTATCCTTCCTAGTAGAAGTTATTTGATATGGTTCTTCTGAGTATCTCCAACGGTTACTTCTGAATTTGAAGTCTTGTTTTTCCTTAGAAAGTTTTCCTGGTTGCTGGTTTGAAGTGCACGATGGGCTATATATCCCTTATGATTTGTTTCCTCTCGACACAGCGTGATACAGCAGTTCTCCAGTTCCAAAATTTGAAGCTGTCACAAAAAGTAGAGGCTCAACAGGTTGATTTCTCTATTCTCGAGGAGAGACTTTCTCAGATCAAGGAAAGACAACGGCCATGTGAATCCATGTCGAAAACTGTTTAAAACTCTTGGAAACAGGTAATGCTCATTATATATTTTATTCTGCTGTTTTTTAATGGTAATGCTCATGTCAATTACCCCACAAAGTCCATTCGATGGGTTGATTGAAGGAAAGGTTCTCATTTGTCTTACTGGGGTTTGAAATTCTGACTAATGTCGTTTTAATAGCTTATAACTGCCATGGAATCATTACTCTGTTCGCTTGAGAGAATCTTTTCCAGTGAAAAGGTGACAGGCGTCTCTTGATCAAGGAGGGTATGGACAGCTTGGCCACTCTTTTTCGTGCTTTTACCACTATAATTGGTCAAAATTTATTGGTATATTGCAAATATAGCTTACTGAATTGGCAGTGTAAAATTGTTTATCAGATGGATCTCTTACATCCCCTGAGGATGATTTGATCAGCCGGCTTCTAGAAACAGGTGCAACTGAGAGTTCTTCGTCTTTCAGTAGTTTCTTAAATCAGTTGGAAGAGAAGAGAAAGAAGTAATCGGATCAGGTGACAAGAACATAAATGTACCTAGTAGCTGCCATCAATAATGTGAAGTGTCTAAAGGATGGCTAATATGCTGCAGTTCTCATAGAGGGTATGGACATGGTTGTATTCCATCCACTGCACTTGTCAGCTTCTATCTTGGCCTTTCACTCTTCTTATCTGGAAGTGCTTCCTTAACTAGACTCGTGCAGCCAAGAAACATCAAATGAGTTGGAATCAGAAGTTAAAAGTTTGATATTGGTCCTAAGTGATGTTCAAGTGAATCACAAATCACTGTCAAGTAAATTGCAGAATCATCTGGATGCTGATGCCAAAAATAAAGCCGATCTTAAACAAATAAGAGGTATCCACTGACTGGCATCACTTATCAGTTCATCATTCAAATGTTGTTTGATATCATTGTTGGAAAAGTGTACACATGCTTGTGTTATAAGCACTCTGTCAAGACAGAACAGTTTTGCATAGTCATCGTATCTGTGCATCAAATATTGGTTGTCTTTCATTTGTGTGCCTAGGTAGAGAAGAGGCAATCTACAAATATGGAAAAGCCATTGCTTCTCATATCTGAAACAATGTCCTGTTTGGGAATGATTAGGACAAGTGAAACTTGAATAAACTATTTTGAGAGGCCAAAATAGAAAGAAATGAAATTCCCAATTATGGTTTCTACTGTATAAGCTTTTATTCGTCTCTGCATATGTAGATCTGCTGGCCATGCTTCTTAGATAGATGACCTGAAAGCCATGGTATGAGGTGTATCACTTGTAGTTTTATCCTGTGATGTTTGTTGCATTTGACTTTTGATTTAACATCATTTTGTGTTTGTAGATGCCATCATATGGTTGAATTGGATTGATTTATGTACACTAGAGTTTCATAGAGCTTTTTCGCTCTGAAATACGCACTAGTGGTTTGAATTGTATTTTCATTTCAAAATCAGTGATGTCAGCTCAGCATACTGGTTTCTGTCTGACTCTGACTCATTGTTGGTTCTGTCTTTTGTAATAATGCGAGTTTATCACGCAGTTTCGTGATTTGAAGAACAGTAGTGAGGAGTTACAGCTGTTTCTGGACATGTATAAACGTGAATCTACTGATTCAAGGTAAACTATTTTGTAAGTACAAGAGACCGACTGTAAACATTTAGATTTGCAATAATAAATTACTTTTTCTGCAATGTAGTTTAACCCAGTTGTTTTATTTAGTTGTCGGTTGTGTGAATTTGTTTCGTTATCAGTTGGCAAATTAAGTCACCTAGCCTTTTTCTTGAACTGTATGATTCCGGCTGAAAGTTTGTTTCTCAATTCTCTGATGTAAATAGGAACTTTTGTATACTCGGCTAGTCTTTTAGCATTAATGATCATATTTATTGCATTTGGCAAACAGTTGTATTGTCGAAACACACTAGGAGTCACTTATACAATCTGCTGTGGCAGGGACACTGCCGAAGCCAATGATCAAGAGTACAAGGCTTGGGCTCACGTCCAAAGTCTAAAATCCTACCTTGATGCAAAACTTGGAATTGCGAGTTAAGGCAGTAAATAAAGCAGAGACTGTTTCCCAACAAATGCTGGCTGCTGCAGAAGCTGAGATTGCTGATTTAAGGCACAAATTTGAAGATTCACAACGGTAATAAATACTTGTGTGCATGGCCATCGTCCTTCAACCATAAGAGGGATGAACATATTCAAATAGTTTTCGCAAATGTCTCTGGTTGTGACACTTTCGAAAAGGGCTGGTCTTTTGTGTTTCAGGGATGTGAAAGGGCATTCTGAGGTCTTGAAATCTAAACATGAAGAAAATGAGACGTATCTTTCCGAAATACAGATCTGTTTATGATGTTTTTCTGCTTGTTGTAGTACCCCTTAAGTTTGAAATCAAGTTACTATTAATCAATCTTTTTGCAGACAATTGGCCATGCGTAAGAGTACATTCTGCCGCAAAACAGCTTTTGCTTCATGTTACAAAAAGGGATGACTACAATATCAAGGTGAGCATTGTATTAAATATCATTTTGATAAAATTTTATTTCTTTCTTTCTTTAAATTGATTATGATCTTGAATTGTTTAATTCTTGATCTTGAGAATATTGTGTATTATAAATACACATGACCATATGTATTTTTGAATCAATCAATCAATAAAATATTCTTTTTCCTTTTCTAATATGGTATCAGAGCATATTTTTTCAGTTGAATTAATCAA
Source organism: Gynandropsis gynandra (assembly GCA_036759665.1). NCBI lineage: Eukaryota > Viridiplantae > Streptophyta > Magnoliopsida > Brassicales > Cleomaceae > Gynandropsis > Gynandropsis gynandra. The sequence continues at coordinate 1,541,103 of CM071862.1, forward strand.
CAATTTCTTTCTTTTGGTGAATGATTCATCCGACGATTTCTTTTCTTTCTGTTTATCTGGCTCTCTTTCGCCATGTTTTTTCTCTTCCTCTTGTTTCTCTCTTTCGCCGGATTTCTGTTTCTCCAATTCTGCAATCGGAATTCTGCAATCGCCATGTTTCTTTTGTACCGGTATTTTCTTTCTTCTTCATCGGTGCTCTTCTTTCGGCGGTTAATATCTCTCTCTAAATTTTCAATCGCCGTTTATTCTTCTTCTTCTTCCATGCTTCTTCTTCACTACGTCTTTTTCGTAATTTCATTTTCAATTTCATATTCATTCGGCGATTTCAAAATTTTCTTCTTCGCCGATTTCAATCTCCTCTTTCAGAATTTCTTTCAAAATTACGAAAAATGAAATTAAGAAAATAAAAAATATGCTCTGATACTATATTAGAAAAAGAAAAAAAATATTTTATTGATTGATTGATACAAAAATACATATGATAATGTGTATTTATAATACACAATATATTCAAGATCAAGAATTAAACAATTCAAGATCATTAATCAATTAAAGAAAGAAAGAAAGGAAATTTTATCAAAATGATATTTAATACATTGCTTGTTCATCTTTCTGATGTCTCAAGTTCTTGAGGTTTGGTAGTTCTAGTGTGAATTTAACAAAAGATTGGTGGTGAACGATCATGGGGATGAACCATTTCCAGATGTGTTATATTCTGGTGACATGTGGCTTATGAGGGTTGGCTTGGACATAGTGTGGGAATATCTCTTATCATATAGACTATTAGCCATAGTCTTTGAGCTCTTGGATTGTTGCCAGTAGGAGAAGGATAGAGGAGAAAATAGAAATTGGCAGGAGCTCTCATAGAAGAATTATCAGCTATACAAAAAGCTTCACCAAGAACTTGGTGAATACAAAGAAATTCTCAAGTGTAAGATCTGCTATGATCGACCCAAAAGAGGTAAGCCCTCTGTTCCGCTGCCATTCAATGAAGAGGGACGCCCTTTCTCTGGAAATTGCTTCCAAGTGAATTGATTTAGTCCCTCACATTCACATACCTTAGGGTCCACTTCATGAAGAGGGAATCCTTTTACCTGTTACAAATGATCTATAGAGTAGCCAATGCTGTTGTCTTGAACTAGGTCGTAGTCACAAAGTGCTATCATTTGTTCTGCAACCCATGCCTGCAAAAAACTGGAAATCGTCACAGCCAGTTTTGGACCCAATGATGTCAAACCTGTCTACATATGATCCAGAATAACACTGTTGGCAGGTACATGTCCTTCTTGACTGTTCCATCCTTCTGTCTGCAGACCTAATAGTAATACCCCACTCACATCAGGTCAGGACTGTTGAAGGATGAGGCCGTGCCATCGTGATGACTCAGCCTCTTTGGAATGGAGGGCTAAAACCAGTGTAACAGTCTAGGCTCTTGACCAATGATGATATTTGATCCGCCAAACTCTTGGAATTGCTGATAATATTAGTTTACACGTTTTTTTAATGTGTTTTTGTGAAGGATTTTACTACTGGTTTTGATTTTGGTACAATAATTTACTCATCAAGTCGTACGAAATATTATCATCTTAATTACGATAAACACGTGAGAGAAATTGCCCATTTAGGCAAAGTAGAGAGAGACAATGACAGCAACTGTGTCAGTAGTATATCATGCATTGCTAATACAAAAGCCAGAATCTACGCTTGTCTTCGTTTGCTTCAGCTACACGCATACATAATAATAGGTATATAAATAATGTAATATAAATATTAACATTATGGATTTTTTTTCCACATGCTCTTTTTTCTTTTTATTCTTCTTCTTCCTTTCGTGCTGTTGCTTTCTTTTTCTTCTTTTTTGCTCTCGTCCACTTTATTCCTAAAGAAAAAAAGATCACGTGTTGTTTTTGGCCGAGTCGTCGTTGTTGTGTCTGAAAATTCTATTTTTAATAAATCCCTTTTCCCCTCATTTTTGTGTAGGAAAATATAAAATTAATGAACAATCCACTCATTACAAAAACATATAAAAAAGGGAGAAAATAAAATATTTCAGTATATTAAACATTTCGGTAACTCGGAAAAATATATTTTATATTTTGACTACACCTAACCTAATCACCTTGACTGCAATTTTTTTCGTAGTTAGTTAAATTGATGGCTTTTTGAACTGCTCCTTGCGTCTTTTTTTTTCTCGTATTTGCAAGTTTCAAAAAAACGTCAGGCGGATGGATCCAAAGTCTAGATGGAGCTTAGACGATGATTAGCGAAAATATGCATTCAAATTTTTAATTTAAAATATTTTGCAAATGTTTAATTGTTTAAAATTACACACAATTAAATTTGAAACAAATAAGAAACTTTTCTAAACACCTAATTTCACTTCTCCATATTCTTCATTTAATTGTTCTTCGTCAGATTCAAACTCTATGTTAACTTCTTCGTCGTCAGAATAAAAATCAGATTCATCAAGCTCTCTAACCACAAACAAATCGTCCACTTGATCTCTTGAACCCTCACACGTCATCGCATCTTCTTGGTTTGATTCTTAATTTGCTTCCCTTGATTTGTCTCCCGTTTTCACTATAAACAATCCAATCTTGAACATGATATGAATCATTAGATAGAAATATATCCAAAGCCTTGTTCGTTTATTTTTTCTTTTGAACTATTAACCTCACATTAAATTGAACATAAACAACATTGTTCAACCTTTTAGTATCAAGGCGGTTTCGTTTTTCGTATGTACTTATTTGTTTTATTAGTTATAAAAAAACTTTTTTTATATATATAGTATTATACTGAAATTGAATATAATCGGATAATATTCGTAGAATCGTAGAGAATATCTTCGACATTCAATGAGATATCAGATAATATTTTCAATATCTCGAATTTTTTTCAAAATATTATATATGATTTTAGATAATATTATGCTCTCAATCAAATAATTGTATATCTTAATAATATGAATTTTAATATATTATTAATAAATATAACCATGAAAAAAATAAAAACTTGAGAATAAAGGAGGCTATATACTCTTTATCTCTTCAGTAATAGACAAAACACGAAAGATAATTTCTCCAAAAGCGATAGATTCTCTCCAGCTTGACAGATTATCACAAAATTAAAATTATATATTGTTTAATAAAAAAAAGTGAAACGTTTCTAGATCTCCAACGTAATAAACTCTCGAAAGTGACAATTCAGATACAAAATCTTTCAATATTCAACGTTAGAAAGAATCTTTTTTGTCGGAAAATTAACACTAAAGTATATGAACAACCTTGTAATAATGAATTAAACATCTTCTAAATGTTTTCAGTGCTGTTTAGTCGTTCAATCAATTAAATCCCACGAGGCAAAATTTACACAATACCAACTCTCTCTCGTACGGAAAATATTATTTTATTAATTACCTATGGAACACGAATCGATTAGATTAATTACTACTTGAATATTTGATAATTATTTATTAATTAAGCCGACGTAATTAGGTACCCTCTTATATGATTAATTAGTATGCGAATATGATCTGCGAAACTTAAAATCGTACATCTAGAAGTTTGAATTCAAAATTATTACGTAATCGTATATGTTAATTATTTACCGCTTGTTAGGTTTGCATGCTACAAGATTCCAAAATATAATTTAGCCTCTTGTAATTTGTCATTTCTGGTTCCATACATATATATATATATATATATAACATGAATACATGCATATATATGTGTACATATCATACGTATGAATATGCATTTCCAGGTCCAATTATCAGTATTAACAAAGAAAAAGCACAAATGATTAGGTGCTTAAGGAATACCTAATTGGATAAAAACGTTATATTAATCCTCTGGCTGCTAATGAATAATGGAGATTGATGTATTGCAATTGTCTTCAAATATTTAATGGAGCCTCCTTTAACACACCTTAAATCATGAGACCATTGAATATACTAATAACTTAATATATATATATATATATATTGTGATAATGATTGTGAGATCACTCACATACCCACTATATTGCTTAGTGGCCTCAACTATCCAAAGTTCTACGAAAATAATGCATCTATGCATAAATGCCTTATAACTTTGAGTTGTATTTATGAATGTAGATGTCAATGGTTTTCAGCCTTTCAAAATATAAATACATTTAAATTTTGATATACAGAGAAAGATAAGTTATTTTCATTATATCGTATAACATTTTGAAAATGAAATTTCGTCGATAGAAGATTCTTTTTTGTCCCTTATAATGCTAAGGGAGAGTAACTTTATTTATGGTAATATCATATGTTGTCACTCTCGTAATTGGGTCCCTATGTGTTTGGGAATCCATAACTGTTTATCTTTTGCCTCGTAATGGTGGACAAAGTAAGGTGTAACACAGTATATATCCTTTTCACTTTCATGTAAATTATAAAGGAAATAGGCCATAAAAAGTGAATATAATTGAGAATAATTGTCAAAAGTAAAAGCTTGTAAAAAGGATCCAAAAACATTATCACCATGTGAGTCATGTTATTTACCAACCCATAATTTAAAAAAAAAATGATGAAAAACTTGTCAATCTCACTGTCAATTCTGCAATCATGGTATCATCAATATGCGTACGTTACGTACGTGGTATACCAACCCTTTATGAAATTTACTATACTTGCATGGATGTTTCTACAATAAAATTTGTTAGATCGGATCAAGAAAATTACGAATTAGGGAAATTTACTATAGTTGCATGGATGTTTCTACAATAAAATTTGTTAGATCGGATCATTACAAGAAAATTACGAATTAGGGACGACCAATGGTAGCCCACAAACGCGCGTCTCCAAATATCATCCGTCCCCAATTAGGGACGGAAAATTCAGTCCCCAATCCGTCCCTAATTAGGGACGGAAAATTAAGTCCGCAAACGGTCCCTAAAAAAGGACCAAAACAGGATTCGGAAATTGGGGACGAACCATTTTCCGTCCCTAAAAATTGAGGACGGACCAATGTGACCGTCCCTAATTTTTTTTACAAAATAAAAAAAATAAAATTAAAATAAAATTCGATTAGATTAAAATATAAAAATTAGTACATAACAATAATTAAAAAGCATACATATAACTAACATTTTTAATCCTAAGCCGTTGGAGGTATTTCCGATTCACTGCTCTGAAATGCATCCCAATCGATGTTAGGCATTTGCAATTTCATCATGCGCAGAAACTTTTCCATTCGCCTATCTGATCGTTCAGCTCGCTTACTTGATCGTTCAGCCTCCTTTAGTGCTTGTTCAACGCGTCTGTCGGATTCTTGTAACCTTTCGGATAACTTATGCCGGAACTCGTACTCCGATACTTTTTCTTTACCCTTGGAGGAAGTTGAATGTTTTGAGGCCATTCCTCCAAGTCCGAAAATACGACCTTTGTATGGTGTAACTTGCTGTAAAACAAATATCGAGAATTAATAACATTTATAAATAGTAAAATTATATCATATTGAAATGTCATTATTACCTCGAGATACAACTCGTTGTACTCTTCCTGACTAAGAGTAGTTTGTGTTCCGTCTTCTCTCGGGGGAATTTGCGATACTCGTTCCGCTGCCATGTTTTCAATTTCATCGTGAAGGCTTTACGCCTTGGAATCCACCCACGAACCATCTGACTTCTTAACGTGCGTACGTTCCCCACCAATTCGATACGATGGTTCGGATCCCTTCTCTTTCGCCTGAAACAAATAAAAAAGATATAGTTTAATGAAATGTTAATTTTATATAAATGCATAAAAAGTAGAATAAAGCTTACCGGATCTTCGTATACTTCCGCAAAAGAACGAGATCCTGCCATATGTACGCTTATCCCGTATCCTTCTCTATCAGAATGCTCGGATTTACTTGCTTGCTCGCTCTTTGCCTTAAATTATGGGGAATCCCAATATGCACACATCTGATCCCAAATATCTTCCGCTATCCAAACGGGTTTTTATTTTGTCTCTCGTTGTTACCGACATTTACCTACGATAGACTTGAGACGCTTTGCCGCATGTTTGTCAAATTCAGACTTTATTAGTCCGGTAATGGCGTGATTCTAGTAAATTTTTTGCTGAAATAATAATAAGCTTATTATATTTAAATTGTAATTTAAATTACTTGATAAAATTAAAAATTGTTTAAAACATACCACAAATGATTTCCACCATCGTTGCTTAATTTCTGGATCGGTAGTATGTGTCCAATTGTAACACGGCCGATCATAATCACCTTTTATCGTCATTGATATGTGACGATTAAGTTGATTATATCCAAACCTACAAATCAAAATGAAAGATAAATTAACATTTAATTAACTATTTATACTTGAGATTTGAATTTGAGTATACGTACCATAGTCCGCCGCTTCCTCGAACAGGGTCTATAAGAGGAAGCTTGCGTCGTTCTTCATCCATTGCTAAAATTTCTTCTACAGTTGGTTCATAGTGTATCTCGGGATCGTGATGCATTACTGGATCAGGTGGTGGTTGCATTTGCGGATGATATGGCATATATTCCCCTGATTGTGTCGATCCAGTGTTTCGGAAGAAATTTGGATTCATATAATCTTCAAACCTTGAATTGGAATGTTGGGAATGAGATGAAAAGTTGCAACTTTCCTCGAACTGAGGGCGGTTTCTCGTTTTACCGCCTCTTCCAACGCGTCGCGACATACTGAAATGTGAAATTAAAATATTACGTTAGAACGAAATTCCATTAGAATGAAATTTCAATTCTAATAAATTTTTTTGAAAAAATTACTAAGCAATCCACCAAACTTCTTCACGAATTTCAATTCCGAATAAACTTTTTGACCAAATTTCTTATCAACTCTCAATTCCTAACTAAAATCCAACTAAATTCTTCCCTAATTTTTCGTGTAATCTATTTTAAATTCCTAATCAATCTTCAATTCCTAAGCAAATTCAATTCCTAATCAATTTTCAATTCCTAGGCAAATTTTTTCGACTAAACAATTTTCAATTCCTAACTAAATTTTTCGCCTAAACTAGTGAGTGAGAACAATTCGAACCTTGTGTTACGTGGAAGGCCGGTGGAGAGGGCGGACGCGGCTGCTGGAGACGAGGCGGACGCAGATGCTGGAGACAGGGCGGACGCGGCTGCTGGAGACGGGGCGGACGCGGCTGTTGGAGAAAGGGCGGACGCGACTGCGCTGGATACGGCGGCGACTACTGGAGGCCCGACGGCGACTACTGGAGGCTCGACGGCGACAGAGAATCCTAGCGGCGAAAGAGACTACCAGAAATCGATTGAGAGAGTGTCGTCGAATGAAAGAATGAATGGAGACGTGCCGTCGAAAATTTATACCCAATTGGGGACGGACGCGGCTTGTCCATCCCTAATTGGGGACGGCTCATCCGGCCATAATTGTTGCCCGCTCGGGCTGCAAAAGCAGACCCATTGGGGCTTCAATTAGGACTGAAAATCCCCAAAATAGAACACGACTCGGGCTGAATTAAAAGGGCATAATAATTAAGAAACGTCTAATCATTAAGAAATAGAAACAATCCGTAAACGTCTAATCATTAAGAAATAGAAACAATCATTAAGAAATAGAAACAATCCGTAATTTCACATCTTCTTTCAACCATTTCAACAATTTATATTTCTTATCATTTTACAATCTGAATATCGGGACTGGCGCTTTACCGTCATCACTTATATGTAACTCTTTTCGTGAGCAATACTCTTCTAGATCCTTGCGTGATTAAATATTGTTTTTCGTTTTCCCTGTGACATTTAGTACTGTATTGATGATGTTATCGAAAAAATTCTTCTCTATGTGCATGACATCAAGATTATGTCGAAGTTTGAGATTTTTTCAATACGGCAAATCCCAAAATATGCTCTTCTTGTACCAGTTATGAGTAATTCCATAACCACCAATTCTCGGATGATTGTTCCCTCCGCAATCTATACTCCTCGGAATACCCAAATCAAGAAGTTGTTCATACAAAATCTTTTCGCCGGTCAACACTAGAGGAGGAGATTTCCGCACAACTACATTCCTTTTGAAATTTCTCTTGTTGCATCGTAATGCATCATCAACAGGAAGAAAACGACGATGACAATCAAACCAACTCATCTTTCTTCCATGTTTCAACTGAAAAGCATCTGTTTCTTCCATGCAATATGGACAAGCCAATCGACCATGCGTTGTCCATCCAGATAACATACTATAAGCTGGAAAATCACTTATTGTCCACATGAGAGCACCTCGTAACATAAAATTTTGTCGCCTCGAGACATCGTACGCTTGAACTCCATTCCATAATTCTTTCAATTCTTCAATAAGTGGTAACTTCTTTTCGGATGATTAGGACCGGAAATCATTATTGTTAAGAACAAAAATTCCCTTTTCATGCACATATCTGGTGGTAAGTTGTAAGGTGTCACTATAACTGGCCACAATGAATAATTCTTTCCAGACATCCCAAATGGATTAAAACCATCATGAATAATTCTTCCCAAACATCCCAAATGGATTAAAACCATCGGTACAAAGGGATAAATAGACATTTCGACTCTCAGCCGCAAAATCAGGATATACCTTGTTAAAGTGTTTTCACGCCTCACCATCTGAGGGATGACACATCTCTCCTTCACGACTTGAATGCTCAGCATGCCATCTCATGTCGCTTGCAGTCTCCACAGATTGATACAATCTTTTTAATCTGTCTGTAATTGGTAAATATCACATACGACGATATGGAACCGATTTCCATTCTTTGTTAAATAAAACCGATCTTTCCCACAAAATCGACAATTACTTATATTCGATGTCTCTCTCCAAAAAATCATACAATTGTCTTGACAAACATCAATCTTTTGATATGGCAATACCCAAAGATCTCATCATCTTCTTTGTCTCATAATAGGAGTCTACTGCAATATTATCTTCTGGCAAATAATCTCTTACTAATTGCAATATCGAATCCATGCAATTCTCAGACAAATTATTTTCAGTCTTCAAATTCATCAAACGCACAGACAGAGATAACTGTGATAAACCACTCCTACAACCATCATAAAATGGATTCCTGACACTTTCTAGCATTTCAAAAAAACTTTTTGCTTCTTCATTCGGATCTTCTTCAATATTTTCGTTTCTTTCACGGAATACATTTTGCACCATTTCCACATAGGGGTTCATTTCTACATCTTGAGAAGTCTCAAACACTTCATGATGTACAATTCATGATGTATAGTGCCCTACTAAAGTTTTCCACAATATTACTAGGTCGTGGTGCAAAATTTTCTCCATGAGATAACCACATGAAATAATTCGGAGTAAATCCTCTTAAATAAAGATGCTTCCAAACAGTTCTCTCATTAACAAATTTTTCATTCTTGCATTTGACGCATGGACAAAACAACGTACCCGTTTCTTTGTAAACTTGTTTATTCGTCGCCATTGTCATAAACTGTGTGACGCCTTCTTTAAACTCTTTCGATACGCTTTGAAATTCTGGATCAATTCTTCTGTACATCCATTGTCTAGAAACGAAAATATTTGATCTTGATGAAGATGCCATTATAATCGCAAACACTATAGAAGATATGTGATGAAAAATATGAGAGTTGCTTATGAAAAACAGATCAATGGTTGAGGGGTTAAATATATTATTTATAGACGAATTAGGGAAGGATTACGGACTAAAAAAATAATTTTTTGAAAATTCGTCCCGAATCCGTCCCTAAAATGGTTTTTAAAGTCCTAAATTTAGGGACGGTACCAAATCCGTCCCCAATTTTAGGGACGGAAAGAGATGTCGTCCCTAATTTGGGGACGGATGTTTGGCTGTCCCTAAATTTAGGGACGGCAGCACCTTCTGTCCCCAAATTTAGAGACGCCTTACTCATCTGTCCCTAATTGGTCCGCAAATATGGACGGTTTAGAGACAGCTCTTCGGTACGCAAAATTGGGGACGGATTCGGGACGGATTTTATTATCCGTCCCTAATCCGTGTATAATCCGTCCCTAAATTTAGGGACGGAAATGTCAGTCCCTAAATTCTGTCCCAAATCTTGAATTTTCTAGTAGTGGTAGATAATATATGTTATGCTATAAATTAGAAACGAAAATTAAAAAAGTGGGACAATTGGATTTTACGTAGTTCGGCAAAGTGTTTACTTCCACAGATAAATAGTAGAACGACTTTCAAGAAAGTACTAGAATTCTCTCAAAATGTAAAGAAATAGCACTGATATTTCTCTCTTACAATGAAGAAAAAGAATCTTTCAAAGAACCAAGAGAAGAATCTTAAAAAATAAGAATTGCTCCTTCTCCTTCTTCTTCTCCTTCTCCTTCTCCTTCTCCTTCTCCTTCTCCTTCTCCTTCTCCTTCTCCTTCTCCTTCTCCTTCTCCTTCTCCTTCTCCTTCTCCTTCTTCTTCTCCTTCTCCTTCTCCTTCTCCTTCTTCTTCTTCTTCTTCTTCTTCTTCTTCTTCTTCTTCTTCTTCTTCTTCTTCTTCTTCTTCTTTGATTTTCCTTATATAGGAGAAAATTTTCGACAAAAAACAAATTTGGGGCCCGCCGCAATGGTGTGAGATCAACTATTTTAAACTAAAATTCAACAAAGTCGATAACTTTTGGTGTCTAATTTTAATTTGGTCAAAAAGTGAATTTATCACTATTTTTTTATTCTCCCACTTAAAATCATTTTTTTGTATTCCTTTTTCCTTTCAACTTCGTCTTTTCTTTGTCACGTTCCTCATGTTTCCGCTAGACCTATAGAAGATCGATACCAAATAAATTTAACACCCTTTACTGGTTTCATCGACATATGCGTCATGTTTTCTCTGTGTAGATTTCTTGAATATTCACGTTGCATTCCTCCACCTTTTTCTGTACAAAATGATATTGTACCCTTATGTATTTCGTCTTTGGATGAAATGTTGGATTCTTTGCAATATGCAAAGCGCTCTGACTATCCCATAACAAGACAATATTATCTTATTTATGACAAGCTCATCCATCAACATTTGTAACCAAATTGCCTCTTTATTGGATTTTGTAGCCGCAACATACTCAGCATTTATCGTAGATATTGCGATGATAGACTGTAGTTTTGAAACCGAGCTTACATCAGCGTTAGCAAGGGTAAACACGTATCCTGTGGTGGATTTGCCTTTGTCGAGGTCACCGTCATAGTCTGAATTGACATACCCAGTAACAGTTAAGTCTTATCCTCTATAACACAATGTAACATTTGTGGTGCCCTTGAGGTATCTCAAGATCCTCTTTATAACACCCCGATGCTCAACTCTAGGTTTCGCCATATATGGAATAATCACTCCCACTACTTGTGCAATGTCCGATCTGGAACATACCATGACAAACATAAAACTGCGCACTGTTAATGCATATTGTACTCGATACATCTTCATCCTCTCTTCTTCCGTGCTAGGACATCTGAGAAAATAACTTGAAATTAATAGGAATAGAGGTAGAAATTGGCTTACAATCTTGGATGTTGAAACGACACAAGATTTTACTGATATAATACTTTTGTGAAAGCCAAATCTTCCTATTATTTATGTCTCAGTGAATTTCCATCTCTAGAAACTTTTTTGCTTGGTCCAATTCTTTCATTTCAAACTTCATAGCAAATTTAGCCTTTAATTTTTTTAATATGGTCATTGATGGGGCCTTCTACCAACATGTCATCGAGATACGACAACAAAATGATGAAATTATCATCACGAAATCTCTTGTTGTATGCACAAAGATCTGCATTCAGTATGTTGTTTTCGAGCTTTGAAAGAATCAAATCTCTTATACTAATATATTGACGTTTGTTTGAGAGCATATAGAGATTTGTTTAGCCTGTAAACCAAGTTTTCTTTTTCTTTATTTTCCAATCCTTCTAGTTGGAGCATATAATTTTTTTCTTCAAGTTTTCCATGAAAAAATACAGTTTTAACTTCTAACTGCTCAAGGTGAACACATTGCCAGGACAACTCTAACTGTTGTACGAAGATTTAATAGAAATCGATATCTTCTTTTTGAGAAAATCATTTTACCATAAGTCTTGCACGATATCTTCCATTTGATCGTTGCAATCGTGTTTTATTTTGAAGATTCATTTGTTTCCGATGACCTTCCTTCCTTGTGGTAAAGGAACAAAATCTCACGTCTTATTTTTTTGAAATGCTTCTATCTCTTCTTTCATCGTTGTCATCCATTGAGATATATCTTTTCCTTGAGTTGTCTCACGAAACGTAAGTGGTTCTCCATCTTCAGATAGAAGATAATAAGTAACATTTCCCTCCATAATAAAGTCATTCTATCATACTGGTTTTCTCGTCTCTCGATCTAAACATCGGAGCTGTGTTTCTGAAATCTCAATTGGCCGAGATTCTTCAATATCTTCAGAAGAACATGGAACTTATTGTTCTATTCGATTTTCAATATCAACTATCATTGCTCTGGTCTTTCCATAGAACTGCTATCATTTTTATCCTATCTTCTGCAAATACATCACCTCTACTGATAATAAACTTGTTAGCAATGGGATCCCAGAGGCAATACCCTTTTACTCCATCAATATACCCTAAGAAAACACACTTTCGGGATTTTGGATCATGTTTAGTTGTTTCTTGGGTGTTATACATCGCATATGCAGTACATTCAAATATATGAAGGTTTGAATAATCAATTGACTTTCTTATCCACATCTTCATATATGTCTTGAGATCAATTACAGATTATGGTGACCGATTGATCACATAACAGACGTTCACAACTACTTCAACCCAAAACGTGTTTGCCAAGCCTGTAGTTATTAACTAACTCTTGTTCTTTTCAACAGGGTTTTATGCATCCGCTCTGCTACACCATTTTGTTGAGGTGTGTATGCAACCGTGAACTATTTTTTATTCCTTCTTGTTGACAGAATTGATTAAACTCATCGTTAGTATATTCTCCTCAATTATGTAACCTCAAGCATTTGATCTTTTTTCAGATTCAAGCTCGATCCGCGCTTTGACGATTTTGAGAACTTCACATACATATGATTTCTTCTTGATAAGATACACCCAATATCTCTTGGAGTAATCATCAATGAAAGATACAAAGTATCTTGCACCTCCTAGGGACATCTCCAATGCTTGTCAAATATCAGAATGAATAAGATCCAAGATAGCATTGCTTCTAGCAGTTGACCTGTTGAGTTTGGATATGTTGCTTACTTGTGACACAATGCTCACAAAAGGGCAATGTGACCTTTTTTAGCCCCAGTGAAAGACCTCGATCTGCAAGAATCTTCAAGCCTTGTTCCGACATGTGACCTAGTTTTTGGTGCTACGACTTCGTTGCATCCGCTACTGAACTTGATTCTGTGACATTTGTTTCTCCTTCACGTAGTGTATTTCCTTTAAACATGTACACATTGGATGCTATCTTTTCAGCTTTTAGAATGACTAGCGCATTCCTGAAAATTGTCATGATCCCATTTTCGACATAGGTCTTGCACCCTAAGTCATCTAATTGTCCAACATATAATAGATTCTTTGTCAAGCCTTCCACATATCGTACCCCTTGAATGGTTCGAACTTTACCATCTTTTGTTTGCACCTTGATTATACCAATGCCAGCGATATTCAACCCTTAAATACAGATCCTCCTGAGATAGGTTCATAATCATGGAACCATTCTCTCCGAGAGGTCATATGTCATGATGCTTTTGAATCCAGAAACCATCCATTTGGAAATTTTATATGTCTTCAGTAATTGTGGTTACCTTGTCGTACAACACTTCGCCATTATGGACATTTGCAACATTGCCTTGAGGCTTTACTGCTTTCTCTATATTTTTATTATAATGCCAACACTGATTATTCGTATGACTTTTTTTCCATAGTGAAATCATTTAATAACCTTCATACTTCTTGATTTGATTCTTTAACATGTTGATCCACTTGAACCATGTTATGTTGATTTTGCTTTGATCATCGTTAAGACTTGTTTGTTGCGAGCCTACCAACATGTCCTGCTTGTGTTTGCGCTTCTATTCTTCTTCCAGAATAGTAGTTGCAACATCATCAAAGGCTATATATTTTATGAGAAGATTACTAGTCATTTTCACAACGAGTGAATCATACGAATCTGGTAAACTTTAGAGCAAAATCTCATCACACTCTTTTACATCTATTTTGTAACTCATTTTGGAGAGTTTCGTAAATAAATTATTGAGCGCACTTATATGCTCTGTAATGGAAGTATATTCTGACATCCGGAGAGTGTACAATTTTCTTTTCAAGAAGACCTTGTTATGGAGTGACTTCATCTCATGTAACTTTGAGAGATACTCTCAGATCTCCTTTGGAGTCTCCAACTCTTCTACACTATTTAGGATGCCATCGATGAGATCGAGCCGCCAAACAACCCTCTTTCATCAGAAAAACTCTCATCTTTGTTTTCCATGTCGAGAAATTATGCCCGTTGAGTTTCTCTATCTCATATCGTGTTGACATTTTATCAATATTTATCTCAATATAATCCAATCTTTGTATGAACAACTGGTATTAAACCAGAGCTCTGATACCATTGTTAGGATCAGACGTGGGTAAATAACTATTAAACAACAAAGTAAAGATGATAAAATAGAAAAGTGAGACACGAGATTTTACGTGGTTCAGCAACCTACGTCCACAGGCGAACACTTGAAGGGTTTTACTGAGTCTCAAGAAATTACAACACTTCTCTCAAATAATAAGGAGAAAACACTGGTATTTCTCTTTTACAATGAGGAGAAATACTCTCTCAAAGAACCAAGAGAATAACCTTAAAAACTTTCTCTCTCTGTTTTTTCTCTTCTTCTTCTTGTTTTGTGATTTAGGGATGATTTTGAACTCTCTAAAACGCTCTTTATATAGGAAAAATTTTCCGACAAAAAACAAATGTGAGGTCCACCGCAATGGTGTGAGTTCATCATTTTAAACCAAAATTCGAAAAAATCCGTAACTTTCGATATTAAATTTAATTTTGGTCAAAAAATGATTTTATCACTATTTTTTTTTCAGAATTAAATACACGCTCATATTTGTAAAATTCTCCAAATTGAGGCGTAGAAAGGCAAAAAAATATTAATTACAACCCGGTTTATTTGAGAGATCAAACATTGAGTCTTTATTTTTACTTGTGTAGACCGTCCTTGCCACATATAATATTACACTGAAATTAATGAAAACACCCTTTGAATAAAGAAAGAATCAAAATGACAGCATTTCTTCACACGCAAAAGAAGGGGAAAAAAAGAAAAGGAGAGGGAAAAATTAATTAGAAAGTAAATCGTAATTAAATATGTTAGTGAGCTTGAGTGGAGGGCGTTTCAGTCATTTTGCCATAAGAATGGCTCCTCGAGCCGAAACTCCGAATCGGCCGCGCAAAGCTGCCACGTGGACGAGTAATAGCAAAACGCATCGTTTCGAATCAACCCGTCGGTGAAAAGATCCGGCAAGTCAAACAGCGTGTCTTCATCGCCGTCCTTGTCCATACTCGAAGCCGACGAAGTCACTGACGAATCCTGCGTAGTCGTGTCCGAAGAAACCAAACTGCTCGACGAATGAGCCGCAGGCATCCTGGATCGGCTCGCCTCTGCATCCCCTGAATCATCACCGCTAATCGCACGGTGATCGTCGTCGCCATTTAGAGTGAGATCATGGCACGAGGCGGATGCGGCCTTAGCGGCGGCGGCTTGGATGTCTTTAGGGGAAGTGGAAGCCGGCCTGGGAAGTTCGGCGGACAAATTCAGGGAATTGAGGTAAGCCGTGGAGCCCTTGATAGCTAGGGCCGCCACGTCATGGGCTCGAGCCGCCATCTCCGCCGTCGGGTAAGTTCCGAGCCAAATTCTTGATTTTTTCCTGGGCTCTCTTATCTCGGACACCCATTTGCCCCAGCTTCTCATCCGTACACCTCTAAAGGTGGGATGTTTTTCACCTCCTTTGACATCGTCATTGTTCTTCCGCCGTTTCGTTAAGACATTGATCTCATCTTCAGCTTTTCTTGATGTTTTTGTTTTAGGGTTTTTTTCTGCACTTGTTTCAGAGAAAGTGGAAGTGGAAGAACATGAGGAAGATGAAGACGAAGCTGCCATGGCGGTGGAGGCCGATGTTGTTGTGATAAACAAAGTAATGTCTTGACGAGCACTGCTCTCTATGTTGATATGTTTTCCCATTTTGTGTATGAATGAGAGTATGAATGAGAGAGAGAGTCTATTAATATTCCTCCATGATATTTTTTATTTATTTTGGCTTTTTTCATATTATAAGGAAAATACTAGAGAGATTTTTTTCCTTTATTTTTTAATTTTTTTGGGGGAGATGGGGTCCACGGAAACAAAGATATCAGTCTACAGTTCAGCACTTCAGTCTACCCATGTGAAAAATTAAATTTAATGTATATATACACGAATTTATGTATGTATATATATATACTGACATTAATATACATGCATCCGTATACTTGAAAAGAAAAGCAACCAAATGGAACAATAATTGCATGGCTTCGTGCATGTACGTCACCATTAACACATGAAACGGATGATTCTGACGTCATAAATACAAGCATCTATAAAGGTTTATTTCCAAATAAATATTATTATTATATATCATTAAGACAATATTCAATTAGTTTATATGGAGATTAATCTTTATTTAGAATAATTTGTAAGTTTACCTACTTTAGGGAAGTGACATGCTAATTCCTTATGATCAAATGAAGACAGAGACAACACGAATACTCGACAAACGTAATAAATATATTAGCCCATGATTCTTTAATGCATGTCGTGGATATTGAACTTCAAAAAATAAAAATAAAAAAACCCACAAAATATTTTCTCTCCATCTAATCCAAAGCTAAATTAAACCTAAATCATTGTAATAATTCGAATAAAATCTTCTAAATTTTATAAATATGTGTTCACAAACTATTTTTATGAAGGATTTATGATAATTACACTAAGTTTGAAGAAAAATATACATAAAATAGAATTCCAAAATTTATTCGAATTCATATATATGGTATTGAACAACCCTAAACATTTGAGTAAATTTTCGGAATTAGATATGTTCAACTTTATATTTGACTTGCTATCAAAATCTAATTCGTTTCGATTTGAATATATCACTGTTGGCTTCCAATTACTATGTCTATGTTCAAAAAACGAATTTAGACATAAAGAGGAATGTTATGATAAGTTATTCTATATTGGTTAGAATATAAATTTTGTACTCATGTATAGTAATAGATAATTCTAAACTCTTAAATTATAAATGAAACATATTTTAGTAATTATCAACAAAATTTTGATATATATTTTCAACAAACAATCGCTATTTGATCATGCACATCTCTACCCTTACTTAATACAAAGAATGTAAGATAAATTCATCTATATATATATATATATAGATATTTAAATTGTTTACCGTCATTTTAAAATCAATAATAATATTTCATCTTTATTTTACAATTGTTTATAGTATTTAATATACAAATTACGGATGCATTTTAAAAACAACAAGTGATACAAATTCATCAATAATTTCAAGTCGGTCAATAATTAATATGAATATACAGCAACATGTTTTAATAAGTTAGAAAACAAAAAAAAAATAATAATAATTTCGTTTTATTTTTGCACCACGAGATTCACAACGATTTTGGCCACTGGATTTTTCTTTCCTCCGTTGGGTCTCAAAATGTCTTATATGCATTGGACGGATGTTAAATAAAACATACAAATAAGCAAAAAATGTCATATTTATGTGTATTATTATATTATTTCACATAATATAATATGCATTTTTGTCATTGTTGATACGTCTCTTTCGACTCGGTATTTCCATAAAAACCAACTTTTTATGTATTGCCACCAATAAATATAACGCTGCTTGCATTTAAATATTTAGCCCCATCTGTTCTCAATCAGTCTATTTGAATCTTTTAATAGGTTTATAATATTTTAATTAATCAAGAATATTGATCCAATTCCCAAAAAATTCAAACCAACAATCATTAAGGCTTCGGGGTGTAAATAATATATCCAAAAATTCAAAATTTTAAATATATAATTTGTAATTGTATTTATAGATTATAAAATAACCTTAATAAATTGTTTTAATCTTTGCTTTTATTATGAATTTCGTAATAAAGTTAGAACGAGATTCCATCATATCATATGAAACTTACGTAGGAACAGTTTAATCATTATCAATTTATTTGAATTAAAACACATATATTGTATAATAATATTAAAATTCGGTTGATCTAATATATATATATATATATATAATTGATAAGAAAAAAATTATAATATCGAAATTATGTATTGAAAATCTCAAATTAAAAATAGGATATGTTTAATATATATATATATACCTACTTCTTTTTCTTAGCATTTTCAATCCGAACGCATGTTTATTATAAAACACCAGACAAATGTTTATAATAATATAGAGTTGGTTCGTTGGATATTATGTTAGAAATAAAAGGAAATTAAAATTAATATATTAATTTTAATTTCCTTTTATTTCTAACATAATATAAAAACGAAGTGGAACATGGAAATGCGGCTGTTAGGAGGGGGAAGAATACAACACAATGCCGCAAGAGAACACATAGAAACGAAATATCCAACCTAACGTTATATAATTGCTTCCGACTGATTACCAATTTGCAATAATTTATTTATTGTGCATATAGAACAAATATAGATAAATAAATGTGAAATCAATTTATATATATATATATATATATATATATATATCTTTGTGTGCAGAGACACAATGGCTCACGTTCCAACGTTTTCAATTGTTTTTCTTAACAAAACAAATAAATATATAGCGAAAAAAAGTGTACACAAATAAAGATAAAAAGGTATTTTCTTCAAACAAATAAATGTAGGGTTAAAATCTACAAACAAGGCAGGTATTTACATTAGTTTCCCTGTTTAGGACAAAAAAAATTAAAATACCAATATCAATCTAAATAAACAAATTTACCACAATATTTATCTCTAAATCATTTTTTGGTGAAATCAAATCGTTCTAAATAAAAAATATAGGATGAGGTTCTAAAATGGTATGACAATGTTTAATTTTTTCTTTTTATGTTGGAGTTTCACATATTTATTATAATTCAATCAAGAAAAAGTTATATGGAATTTTCTCTCAATTCATTTGTAGAGATTCGAATCTAAAAATACAATACCGATTGAATTTTCCCGGTAGATCAATGAATAAAATTAGTTGTTTTCAGTGTTCTAAAAATCCCGTCTAGGCGCCGCCTAGGCCCCGCCTAGGCGCTAGGCGTTCCCTTACCGCCCGATTAATTTCTAGGCGGTCCTTTTTTTTAAAAAAAAATTGACGTCAAAACGACGTCGTTTTGGTACTTAAAGAAAAAAACTAACAATGACATATATCCATGCGTTTATCTTTTATCTACTTTCCTATCGTCATTTCATTTGTCTTTTTCTATCTATTGCATAGTTTATTGTCTTCATCTAAATCTTTTGTCCTCACTCGACAACCATTTTCTATATTTTGTTTGTTTTATATTGTTTATCATTGTAA
>CM071862.1:1560748-1597160 GCA_036759665.1 Gynandropsis gynandra
AATTAAATATTTATATTATAATTACATTAAATAAAAATAAAATATATATATCCGCCTAGCCCGCCTAGACACCGCCTAGGTCCCGCCTAGACGCTTTGGGCGCTAGGCGCTGGGTATCCGCCCGCCTAGCGCCTAGCGCCTAGCGCTTTCTTGAACCTTGGTTGTTTTATATCATGAGTCAATGTGGTCCTATTGGTATTATATAAGAACACAATAAGGAAAGAAGAAGAAAAAACATAAAAAAGGCATTTATTTAATAGGTCGGTTTCACTAAGGGACCTGAATCGGTTTGGAACCTTAAATATGCTGTTCCCTTAGTCCCTACCAAATGGCAATATTTCAATATCAAAATATATTATTACCATATACATATATATATATATATATATTTAAGCCTATTTATTACATATTCGAATGCCAGAGTCAAGTAGTCATTTATACCATAATTGGTTTTTATATTCATACCATGATATATAGAATTAAACTATACTATCATATACAAAACAATGGTTGCGAATTTTTTTCGTCATGGTGTTTTGTTTTGTTTTTCCAATTTTTTATTTTTAATTTTCAACCTATACATAATATATATAGAACTGAAATATTGGAACATATGCATACAAAACAATTACCGACATCCGTATAAGTAGTTTTCCTGTTAACCATATAATACCATTTTTATGGTCAATATACAATGTTATGGATAATATAACTAAAATAATTGGTCGGTAAAAAGAAGAACAACTTTACTTAAAAAGCATTATCCTTATAGTGTAATTTTAAAATTCCGAATTAAATTTATTTCGTATTTCGAATATATATTTTCCCGTAAATACTATATTTTATGTAATGGCTAGATGCTGGCCGAAGTTCGTTGGCTGATAACATTTTTGGGCCACACCAAATCTGACCCTCCAAATCTTGCTTTTGGTCCAACCGAATATATATATATATAAATATATTGTGATAATTACATAATTACATGATATATAATACACCTGCATGTATGTTTAATTACGTCTAATCGACGCCAAAACTACAGTAGAAAAGAGCCTAATAATAGGGTTTCGAATTTAACGCAGTTCTTATTAATGATGAGGAGATGTGTTCCCCAAAAGCTAATTACTTGATTATATTATATGATTACACAAAACATAGTCTACAAGTCTATATAAGTTTAACAATACAAAAATATGTGTATATATATATTGTTTAGAAATGTATTACAAAACATGATGGATGAATGATAATATCTTCGGGGTAACCCAAATAAAACCCTAAAAAATGTATTTTGATAAAAAAAAAATCTTGTACTTTTTGGGCTCTATTTTAAATCCTACACAATATTTTTTAATCAAATAAAGCATTAACAGAAACGGTCGTTTTCTTTTTCTTCCATTGCTTTCCTTCTCTTCAGAGTGGCTATCGACCTAGGTTTGAGGCTGTCGCCGAAGCCTCGCCGGAGCATCGCGGAGCACCGCCGAAGCCCAGCCGAAGAAATCGCGAAGCCGACCGGAAGAAATCGAGAATCCGAGCCTTTGGGCTCAGCCACCGCCGTCGTGCCCTTGGGCTCAGCCACCGCCGTCGTGCCCTTGGGCTCAGCAGCCGTCTCTAGCCTCGCCGTCGTCGTTCCTTTGGGCTCAACAGTTGAAACCAAAATTTGATCGAGCGACTCTTCATCTTCGGGAAGGATTTTCGAAGGGGAGGAAACTCAGGAACAATCCTTGGTAAATCAAAACTGTCTGCTGCAGTTTCCCCCAACTGGGATTTCATGGTCCATTGTTGGTTCATGGTTTTCTAAGGTTTGCATCTGGTGAATGGTTTCGTTTTGAATCCTAATTTTGTTGCAGACAATGCTGGACAGTGAGGCAGGGGAAAACAGAGCACCGGCATTCCAAGTTGCAGACTATAATACTAGTTCTCTAGTGGTTTGGGAAGGTGAAACTAGCAATGGTTTGGTTCTAAGTCTAGCTGATAGAGATGGTAATATAGATAATGGTGCTAGTGGTTTAGAGAATAGTGAAGATAGAGATTCTGAGGATGACATAGATCGTGACTATATTGATTACTCAAGTGATGACTCCAATGATGGAAAAAGCAAGCCTTTTCAAGTGGGACAACAATTTCTAAGCAAAGATCATTTTAAAAATGCTGTGGATGATTATGCTATCATTGAGAAATGCAATTTACGGTATAGTAAGTTAGAAAGTGACAGAGTTGAAGCAAAATGTGATATGAAAGGATGTAAATGGAGGATTTACGTTTCTCTCAACAAGGAGACTGGAAAATATGTTGTCAAAACATTGAAAAACATTCATACGTGTTCTTGGAACTGCAAAATCAGGTTGTTGACTGCAAGAAAAATTGCTCATTTGATCCTCGAAGACCTTAGAGCTGATCCAGATTTTAAAGCTCGTCATATTAAGAAGAAGCTGTTATCAAAGCACAAAGTCATTGTTCGAAAATCTAAGTGTCAGAAAGCACGTGTGATAGGGCTAAAGATCATAGAACAAGAACATGCTGAACAATTCGCACGGATGTACGATTACACGATTGAGCTTCGTCAATCAAATCCTGGGTCATCTGTTATTTTAGGGACTCAAGGTAATATATTTCAAAAGTTCTACATTTGTTTTAGTGCTTTGAAAGATGGATGGAAAGCGGCTTGTAGGCCTATCTTGCATCTTGATGGCACATTTCTCAGAGGATGTATAAAAGGCGAATTATTAACGGCTGTTGGAAGAGATGCTAATGATCAGATGTATCCTGTAGCTTGGGCAGTTATTGATGTTGAGAATAGAGTGAATTGGGAGTGGTTCTTGACACTTTTGGTGGATGATCTGAACTTATGAGTCGGATAGGGTTTTACTTTAGTTTCAGATCAACAAAAAGGACTTAATCAAGCCATAAAGAATGTTGTACCATATGTCGAGCACAGAATGTGTGCTAAACACATTTATGATAACTGGAAGAAAAAACACAAGGGCTCCGAGCTTAAACTACTATTTTGGTAGGCAGCGAATGCATACAATGAAGTTGTTTTTAATAGATGTCTTGAAGATTTAAAGATTTTATCTCCAGCTGCGCATGAAGATCTGATTCAAGAGCAGCGAATGATACAATGAAGTTGTTTTTAATAGATGTCTTGAAGATTTAAAGATTTTATCTCCAGCTGCGCATGAAGATCTGATGCGTTATTCAAGTTGTTACTGGTCCAGGTAGATTTATGTTCTTTAATTGTTATGGTTCAAAAATCTTTATGTTGCTTTAATATTTCATTATTTGTGCAGATATTCTTTCAAAGAAGTCGCAAAGTGTGCAGCCATAGAAAACAATATGGGAGAGGCCTTCAACTCTTCAATTACAGATGCACGTGAAAAGCCTATTATGGAAATGTTGGAAACCATCAAGAAACAAATTATCACTAGTAACTTGACTAAGATGGAAGCGAGCCAAAGTTGGGTTGAGAGAATAACACCAAAAGCCAAGGGTTTGATCAACAAGCAAAAACAAAGAGCTACAAAGTGCATGTCTTGTGGTGTTGGAGGAGGGCGTTATGAAGTTAGTCATAAACAAAACAGTTTTCGAGTTAACATTAGAGGAGATGTATCATGCAGTTGTCGGGAATATGAGATTAGTGGAATTCCATGTTGCCACATCATTTCTGCATACTATGTGCAATGGACAACCCGAGGATTTGGTTTCAGTTTGGTTTACCACTGACCACTGGAAAAGATGTTATCAGAGTTTGGTACAACCGATTAATGGTATGAATTTGTGGACATGCACAACGATACGAGTGGAAGCACCTATAAATAGAAAAATGCCCGGAAGACCTAAAAAGATCAAAAGAAAACGCGATCCATATGAAAATGCAGAAGGCTCCTTATCACGTCATAGGAGAGTCATGGTAAGATATCTATGCTCTAGTAACTCTACATTTAAAGTTTATATTTAACATATTAGAATTTTCATTTTGCAGAGATGCAGTCATTGTCAACAACGTGGACATAACAAGGACTTGTCAGATTACTAATGCTAGTTCACTTCAACTAAATGAAAAGAGTGTCAACGCAGCAAATTAGAACTATGATATTAGACATTTGAATTTTTTGTTTTTTTGATAATGTTGTTTCTAACGCTTCAGCGACATGGGTGTTGTTCATTTGAGAAATGGAAATGAGAAGTTGATAAGATGAACATAAAATGGAAATTCTCTCTTATTTTATTATACTACAAAACATTACATATATGCCTATTGGCATAAAAAACTACAGCTAACAACACACTCTTGATATCTCCACAAAAACTAATGTAAACAACACAAAAACTACGGTTAAAAACATTACATATATGCCTAGAAATTCCAAGTCTCAGACCAAAACCTAAAACTGAGAGGACTCGTACCACTAGTTTTGGGGTTGATCCGAGTACTCATGATAGTAGCAATAATCAATCCATAGGTACCCAGAACACCAACCATAACAACTGGGACCATAGACTTCATCACCAACTCAGGTCTCATCCACTATAACAATCCAGGAGTTCAGAAACATACAAGTATCCAATGCGTAGTTCTGCCTCGACTAAGATATGGAGGAGCTCATTCAGGTGCTCATATCCCAATTTTCCTCTCATCAATTCATCCTGCCAAAATAGAATGTCTTGTTTAAGACAACATACAAAGCACGCTAAGGCAAAATATCTGGCCGAGACATTACAAGAACAAAGCTAATTTTTCAAACATAAGACACAAGCTAAATAATCTCTCGAAGCTGTCTAAATGAACACAAGACAGACCCAAGAAGGCAAAATGGATCAGATAGGTAGAAAAGTATCTAATAATCACCTGAAGGCTTTAACAACATTTTTCAGTTCCGGATCTTCTAGTATGTTCCTGGCACTAATACGAACATCTGTAAAAGAATCCACGAGATAACATCATCAGAATCAGGTGCTAATCAAACAGAAAAACCATGTGCATTATTTCAACTTTCCTGAATATATAGACACACAGACATATACAATAAGATATCCAGAGTACATTACTTTTTTATAAGTATTTACGGAAAAGAACAGAAGCTATTGAACAACTCACTATATTGTTGCAAAACTCTCACAGCTAGAGAGCTAAATCCGCATTGAGGAAATCCAGGGACTCCTTTCATGTAAATCATCACTGGATTTTTCACATCCTGCGACCCGAGTTTATAATATAATAGCAAACCATGACCACATACAGAATTAATCAAATCAGGGACTCCTTTCATGTAAATCTCTCTCTGGTAATTGAAATGAAACATGGGTTTGGGGTACTCCAGACGAACGACACTAACCTCAGACGAACGGCGAGGCAAGAGACGAACGGCGAGGCCAGAGACGGCTGCTGAGCCCAAGGGCACGACGGCGGTGGCTGAGCCCAAAGGCTCGGATTCTCGATTTCTTCCGGCCGGCTTCGCTATTTCTACGGCCGGCCGGCTCCGCGATTTCTTCGGCTGGGCTTCGGCAGTGCTTCGGCGATGCTTCGGCGGTGCTTCGGCGAGGCTTCGGTGGGGCTTCGGCGACAACCTCAAGTCGGTAGCCACTCTGAAGAGAGGAAAGCAATGGAAGAAAAAGAAAACGGTCGTTTCCTGTTAATGTTTTAATAAATTAAAAGATATTATGCAGGATTTAAAATAGAACCCAGAAAATACAAAGTTTTTTTTTATGAAAATACATTTTTGAAGATTTTATTTGGGTTTACCCCTATATCATTCATTAAATTTGTAATGTTTATGTTAAGAACTAATAGGGAGAACTGTATTCTCAAATTTGTTCACTAAAACGTGTATATATATATATACATATGCAAAAATCACTATAATATATATATATATTAATATATTTGTTTTTAGCTTAATGACCTTGAATATATATTTATATATATATATATATATATATCAAAATTTTAAAAAATCGGTATAATTACTATGAATCTAGCAATTATTAAAAAGAAGACCATAAATTTTACACAAGGTGAAAAAGAAAAAGAATTGTCAAAAGAAAATCCAATAATTCATAGTGAAGGAATCGAAAAAAGAAAGGTTAGAAACAGATCAACGTCACGTCATCATTTGAATAAAATATTGGGACCCCCTACATCTTGTCTTGTCTCCATAATCTTAATTATTATGATTATTATTATCATTATATATCATAT
This sequence comes from Gynandropsis gynandra, assembly GCA_036759665.1. Taxonomy (NCBI): domain Eukaryota; kingdom Viridiplantae; phylum Streptophyta; class Magnoliopsida; order Brassicales; family Cleomaceae; genus Gynandropsis; species Gynandropsis gynandra. Next base: position 1,566,948 of record CM071862.1, read on the forward strand.
CATATTTAAATTAAATTAAATTAAATGAGACAAGTTGATAATGTCCCACACCCGGTCTCCTATTCTCCACCTCAAATATATCTCGAAATTACTGCATCTTTACTTTATATAATTTATGTATTGTTATACTTCATTTATTTACAATATTATTCAAGTTTGTAATTAAATTTAATCAACTCGGGAGACCTACATATGTACGGCACCTATAACACGACCAAGTTCATTAATACAATAATTATAAATAATATTTAATTTAGACTGATTTTGGGTCATTTGATTATATATATATATATATATAAAGTACGGACGCGTGTGCGGTGGGGCGCTTGCATGGTTATTATATTTGGGTTGGGAGATAATGGTCCTTAATGGAAAGCCCAATGGGCTAACTTTTCATTAGGAATGTTGGTTAGCAAAATCAGTTATTACCAACACGGTTTATAATTTTAAATTATATAAATCAACATATACCATTAAAAAATATTATCAAATTTATTTGTTTTAAATATGTGTTATGTTTTAAAAGAATGAATAATAAATTCATATCGTAAATAATTTTTAATGTTGTTATATCCAACGCTATATTTGATATTAAATTTATAAACGCTTCAAAATTAAGTTTATAACAATAATAATCTATTTTTTAAAATCTACGTGGACAGAAGAAGTGATCATTAGGCAAGTTGTATGAAAAGCAAGCCTTCAACATGATATTGTTGTTGGTCCAATGAGTTCCACGTTGGTTTGGAATCCTGAGAGGTAACGGTATAATTCCTTACCCTAACAAGAAACAAAATAAAAGAGAAAAAAGTGACAAAATTTTTCAAAGGAGGAAGAAAAAAAAGAGGAATATTATATTGCTTAAGTCAAAGCATTATCAAAATGTTCCAAATTCCATCTATTTTCTCTGTATATATATCCTCATAATCCAATAACCAATTTAAATAAACAAAAAATATACCTTCCCTATTTAATTATGGCACTCTATCTATTCATTATCAATTATCTCCTGTTTGTGTTTTTTCAAATATGAAGCTAAGTAGATATAAGACTAGTTAGAGTTACTTACATGAAGTATGGGTTGGTTTGATTTCCATGTAGGTCAAGCATCTAAGCATAAACATGGGAGATATTGAAGAAGGAATTACAAGAGCCATACATCCCAATGCGAATGAATCATATCGAGACGAAAATGCTCGAATCAATAATTTAGGGGTGAAACAGATTTTCGCTCTCCAACGTCTGTGGCAATGCTCGATCGATAGTATGCATTGTTACATTTATAGAGTGCCAAATCGTTTGCGAAAGGGGAATCCCGATGCCTACACTCCTCAAATGCTACTCATCGGCCCTCTTCACCTTTCCAAGAAAGTTGAAGCCGCTAAGCTTGCAACCGTTATCATCCTTTCTAATGACGTTGCAAACATCAATTTAAGGTTCTTCATCTTCTCTTGTTTGAGTATTTATGTTATTCCGTAGAAAATTATGGGTATGTATAAACTATAACATGAATTAACAATCCCTACTTTTTAAAGTAATTTTAGGGTTGAGTTAAACTCAAACCCATTTGACTTAATATTAGAGTATATGATTCGTCTTGATTTGATTATTTCGATTTTGGGTCTTTGATTATCATATATACGTTCCAAAACTGAATCCAAACGTAACAATGATTGTTATGTTGTATTGTTTTACGATCATATATATATATATATTGAAGGATTTGATGTTCCTTTTCTATCTCTCAGGTACTTGGATTATCTGAATATGGAGTGGCGTAAGCGGCAATACCTAGAGGAGTTCACAGAGAGGGTTGGGACATATAATGTTGAGCGATTGAAGAAAATGATCGAAGCAGAGGAGAAAATGATCAGAGTGAGTTACGCAGAATCAACGAAGTGGATTGAATCTCCTGCATTCGTGGATATGATCCTTCAAGATTCCGTTTTCATACTAGAGTTCCTCCTCAGAACTCACAACAAGAACAATCTCTACGACAAAACAAGACATTCTTATGAACGGACCTTGTTTCCATAACACCATTTGGGATGATCTAATCTTGCTCGAGAACCAACTTCCTTACTTCATTCTTGAAAATATGTTTGAACCCCTCATGCAAACACAACTGCAAGGCAAAACCCTACGCTTGCTCATCTTAGAATTCTTCGACCTCAATGGTAAGAAGTTCAGACATTTTCTAGATTTGATTAGGCATGCACGTGTGGAAACACTTAATCTAACATGGAAACAAAGCAAGAATCGTAAACTAACAGTTAAACATCTGTACAATGCTAACAAGCTTGATAGTGCGGGAGCAAAGTTCATGCCTTTGGAACATGAACTCTCTTTGGAAGTGAAGTTCCACAACAATTACTTACAAATGCCATGTTTCTCAGTAGAAGACAATATAGAGCTTGTGCTAAGGAACATGATGGCGTACGAGTAATGTCACTTCCTTTTCAATTCTTACGTCTGCAACTACATCTCTTTATTGGATTTCCTTATAGATTCAAATAAAGACGTCAAATTGCTCGTTGAGAAAGGTACATTAATCTCCCCCTGTTATGCTAAGTTGTCCCACATCAGTTAGGACATGAACTTTGTGACTCATATATATGGTACTGGATAACTCTAAACTCTTGAGGTATCTTTAGAATTAGTTAGGTCCAAGTCCATATTTGACATGGTATCAGAGTCTGGTTTGTCCTGATTTGAATATACCGATGTTAGGCCCCCGATTGCAATATTCACGCTCTATGATCGAGTGTGGACGTGAGGAAAAATGTTATGATAAGTTATCCTACATTGACTAGGACATGAACTTTGGTACTCATATATATGGTACTGGACAACCCTAAACTCTTAAACTAACTTTTGGGATTAATTAGATCCAAACCTATATTTTACACCCCTCCTATATATACACACCAAAACGACTATATATACTGAAAAAACACGATATATATATATATATATATGTTGTGTATGAGTAGGGGTCATACGGAACTGGATGGGACACCAAATTTCGGTCGTAGAGATGGTGAACAAAATCTGTTTAGGGGTCGTGGAGGTTAGTTCACACTACTTCGACATTGTCAAATCACTCAACGATCATTACAACAATACTTGCAACAAGACGCGTGCCAAGCTCAGGCGCGTGTACTTCAGGCGCGTGTACTTCACGGACTTGTGGATGGGATAGCCACCATCGCCACGACCTTTCTCCTCGTGTTGACTCTGATTCAGACAGTGGCTTCGGTCATGCACGTTTTGCGGAATGAACCCAACAAGACTCCTCCTCTCCTCCTTTGCCCTTCTTATCCCTTTAGAGGATGGATCATCCTTTATTCCATAGAATAATTCCATATAAACATTTCTTTTATTTGAAAATACATTAATTATTACGTTTCTTTTTTAACATATACAATTTAATAAATTTTGATGCAACATATACAATTTTAGATTTGAGTATAATACTCTCAATATATGTATATCTCTTTGAGATATCCTATGACGGAATTCACTTTTATTTCGATTGTTGATGGTTTATTTTGAAATGTTTAAAGTTTAATATTTTATTTGGAACTATATTATAAATTTATATCTTAATATAAAATATATAATAATCCGTATATTTATCTAGCAATATTAGAATTAGTTTAATTCTTCCGTAAATGAATAATTAACAAATTTCAAGTTTTTTTTTTTTACTTTCAATTGTAAATATACGTTTTTAGTTTGATATTTATGATACAATATTAATATAACGCTATTAGAGACCGGTGCCTTCCCAGCGAAGGTTGGGCTGAATTGGGCCATATTTTAGGCTTGGGTTTGGGTTATAATTGAGCCGAATTGGATCCAAAGGAGGGAAAGGGCAATTCTGTAAATTTGGGTTAGAAATTTGAAATGCCAGAGAAACTTGGGATGTGGGGTAGTGAAGTGGAGGGTAGTGGGATGTAACCGCCTCCAACCGTCACTACAAAAACCAAACACAAGTGAAGGAGGAACATGAAAGACAGAACATTCTCCGACAGACCGAATTTAAGGAAGAAAGAAAAATTTTTGCAGAGGGAGCGAGACGAAGATCTACGGCAGATTCGATGAGGAAAATGGAAGCGAAGAAGGAAGTGATGACGAAAGGGCCGTGGAAAGCAGAAGAAGATGAGGTTCTGATAAACCATGTGAAGAAGTATGGTCCTCGAGAATGGAGCTCCATTCGATCCAAAGGCCTTCTTCAACGCACCGGCAAATCATGCCGACTCCGTTGGGTCAACAAACTCCGTCCTAATCTGAAGAAGTGAGATCGTTTCCCGTTTTTTTATTTCGATTTTCTTGTAGCGCGATCTGGCCTTCTTCTTTAGGATTCGATTTTAGGTTTTCTGTTTCTTCAGTGGATGCAAGTTTTCGGCGGAGGAAGAGAGGACGGTGATAGAGTTGCAGGCGCAATTCGGGAACAAGTGGGCGAGGATCGCTACGTATTTGCCCGGAAGAACGGATAACGATGTGAAGAATTTCTGGAGCAGCAGACAGAAGCGACTCGCAAGGATTCTCCAGAATTCATCAGGCGCATCTTCGAGTTCCGGTTCAAAGCCTCACAAATTCAACAGCGCCACATCTGGTTTAGATGCTGTCAGTTCAACGGAGGTAAAGTTCATATCAAATCCCCTTTTCAGAACCTTCTCTTGACAGTTTTTTAATCTGTGTTTTGTGGATCATTAGGTTCCGATTTTCGGTTACGATGGGGAAGAGATGTCGGAATCTCAGTCGAATATGGTTTTTCCATGTTCAACTGCTTATTTAGGACCATCACAACCAATGGAAACGTTGGCATTGCAGGAGACGCAGCCATTTACTTTCGGGACAGATCTTGGGGTGGTGGAGCCATCTTTATTCATGGAGAGTCAGACACAGATTTATATTCCTCAGTTGCCGCAGCCGCAAACAAGCATCCCCTTCTCACCCGACAGCCGAGAACTATTGGCCAGGCTCGACGACCCTTGTTTCTACGATATCCTTGGACCAGGTGATTCTTCTGAACAATTCTCTTTTCCTCAGCCATTTTTTGAGCCACCGCGAAGCCGTCGGCATGATGGGATGGATGAACCTGATGAATTCTTAGATGATTTCCCTGCTGACATGTTTGATCAAAATGATCCTGTTTGTTCCACCGGATTGTCTTAATCCTGCATAATTGGTCTGCATGTGAAGACAATTCTTGTTGCTTGTGCTACAATTCTTGTTGCTTGTGCTACAATTCTTGCTGACTGTAATATTCAGACTGAGATCCTCTGTTTTCTGTAATGTGAATATCAGATGTAATTGAATCTTTTTTCTGTATAGTGACGGTTTGTCGAAACATATTCTTGGTAATGTTTTTGACCAAATACTGAACGATTAAAAGTAAATTATATTAAAGAAAGTACAACATTAGGATTTTAAATATGTATATAAATATATGTATACTCTTATTATGTAATAAGAGAATCTCTGAACTTGACATCTCCATAAAGAACACGTCGACAATCTACTATGATAGTGTGAGGGGTAACATATCTCAATGTAAATCCGGTATTTCATTCTCGTATGAAACATTTCGTATACGTGTCTTATGTCAACATCACCGATTAATTTGCAGACATTCTTACAAAATCTTATTTTATGAGTTGTATATCAAAATCGGACTCACCTCACTTGCTCCGTCTCGAGGGTGCATAGTAAGGAAAATGCAAAGGTTTATAAATATGTATATAAATGTGTATATATATATATATATATATATATATTCTTCATTGAAAATTACAGCTTATAAATTATTCAAGACATTTATAGAAACTCCATTTCACAAAAGATAGATCCACAGATCAACAACACATTAAACCAACAGGAACGAACAACAGAAATAAACCAACGACAACAATTAATTACCAACAGAATAACCAGATCACTGTTCCAACTGGACCGACATTCTTCACATGACACGACCTTTAAATATCAATAGGGCTACTGGGCAGCGGCGACGTCCCTCCGGTGATGGAGGTGGCAGTGACGGAGGGAAGGAGAGAGGGATCAAAGGGTTTGCACCAAAGAGGACGGCTATTGATTCGGAAACAAACCTTGGCCTCACCTTTCATTACCACATTCGCTATGAAGAACCACTTGAAGGTCACTTTCCCGAACAGCGGCGGTCTACTTGGCTTCTCACTCGTCCTCACTCTCTGCACGTACGCCCCGTATTTCCTATTCATTATTTTCATCATTTCATATAATATCACATATATACACATACACGAGGCCAACCTAAGGGGGACACATGTAAATATTTATATTTGTTAAGTGTCCTAGTTAATTTCGGACTCTATACATTGGGTTTAGATTACTCTAATACCTTCATGTATGTATTCGGATACACTATTAATACTTAGTGGAACCCTACGATGAAATGGATCCTATACATGAGCCATAGTGTCTAGCAAGAGAGACGTCATTTTTTTTTGGATCGCGGCAACATTGTAATTCACATTACTAATCATCTTATGTATACAAAACTATTATTTCATTACACGTACGTAGGGTATGCAATAAATTAAGATACGTTAAATCTCACGACACATAAATAATTGTTAACAATTTTCAAAATTTCACATGAAGCCATTGTGGCGTGTGTGTATATATATACATGAAGCCACACATTGCAAAGTTACGGACTTGGTGAAGAAATTATAAATCAACTAAGAAAACCATTGGATAAATTGACAAAGAGAGACCGTTGGTCCACGGAAATACATTTCTTGTCATAGAGGCATCGAGGATAACCATTTCTTGCCATAGAGGCATTGGCGTGTGCAGCACACGAAGCAAGCTTTTCGTGCAAGTAATGGTGGCGACTGAAATTGGAAGTTTCCATGGAAATTGGAAGTTTCCATGAAGAGGATGATTGTTTTCCTCATTTTACCCCCACGTGATCAGAATAGGAAAAAAAATCACTTGTTTCTCTTAACAAGATTTACAATTGATAAACAATGAAAGAATGATGGAAATCATCCCACCCAAAGATTATAGGATGAATCCAAAGGGTATTAACTAAATGTTACACCTCTTCAAAAGGTTTCTGGGACCTTGTAATAGTTCAAAGACACAGTGCTCATCCCCACACATGGGAAAAGAACCTGCAAATAGGCATTAACACACAACAATCAATCAAAATTTTCCAGAAGAAGATGTAAACAGAGATCAATGGATATAAGAAGTGAGAAACCGTACATCGAGTTGTTCCTGAACGTTCTTGGATCTCTTCTGTGGCTTTCGGCTCGGCCTTGCTCCAGTCATTGCCAAGATATCATCAAAAATCTCCATCCTTGAGAGCGGGATCGATAGTTTCTGCCTTTTCTCCTTCCTCTCCGTCGCACCGACGGCATTGTTCCTAGAGCGACTTGATTCCGGCTTAACCGGAGCTTTTTCCTCACGCGCAGAACTGACAGATCTCTTCCTCGGACCTACGTCGATCTCAAATGGACGCTTTTTTGGTTTCTTCGGCCTCAGATTCCACGGCTTCGAAGCTAGTGGTTCTGCTTTCTGGCCACCAGCGGAGATCCGATCACCACCGGATACATCCTCATCGATCGCGACCCCTGAGGCAACGACGGCAGCGGCGACGTTAGTCACCAAGGCGTTGGACGGGGCAGCGGAAGAGGCAGCGGCGACATCATTCGCCAGGGCGGTGGCTGGGGCAGCGGCAGTAGCGACGTCATCCACCAGGGCGGCGTTGACGATATCGACGCATTTCGTCCGAAATCGGATCTTAATCTTGGATTTCCGATCCACCGGCGTTGGCTTCTCCTCGGAGCGTTTTATGGAACCGGAGGCGGTTACCGTGCTCTTAACCAGCTTCGAATCGGAAGACGAAGAAGAGACTCCGTTTCTCCCGTCGGCCACCAGATTCACGGCCTCGCGCATTGGAGATTGACATGAGTGTTTGCGGAGCCGGGGACTGTTGGAGTGATCCATAGTCCACTTGAGATCAGCCAGAGGTAAGTTGGGAGGCGGTTGGGATTTCGCCGGAGAAGAAGCAGCCATAAGTTGGCATCTCGAGCTCTCACCCACGCTCGAGCTCGGCGGGGTGAACTTACAATCAGAAAAACCCTAATGACAGAGAGAGCAAAAAAGAACAAATCCGGCGAACTTGGAGAAAGATAAGAACCTAGAATTTTGGAGGAGCAGCAGTTATGGGGTATTTATACCCACCGCCTAGAGACTGTGATGAGCAAAATAATCCAACAATTTGTGACGATTATGCCCTTAGAAAATACGAAATCGTCCTGATTTCAGTCGATTTTCACGGAGAGATTTTCCCGTCAATCTAAAAAGGCTTTGCTTGTTCACCTGACGTAAACAACCTTCTTACCTTTTTTACACTTCAATAATAATTTATAATATAGTTTTTTTTATATCTTGTTAATGATATTTTTACAATTACAATTAATTTCCATAAATTTGAGAAAATTTCTCTGTTTGTATGTACAAGACATTTAGTAGAGAGCAACCGTGGTGGTACTGTCGTTTGATAAATGCAACAAAACTACATCAAATTTACCCTATACCTAAACAAATAAAATAATAAATTTTTTTGATAAAAATATATATGCATTTAAAGTTTTATTTTTAATCTCTAAAATAATATAAAATTAGTCGAATTAGGACTGGGCAAAATATTTAAATGATTCGTATTCGATTTATATTCAAACCGGAAATTCGAATATTCGATAATACAAATACAAATATTAGAACTCAGTTATTCGATAAATACAAATACAAATAGTATATTTAATTATCCGAACTATTCGTATCTATAAATAGTAAATATAAAATTTAGTTAATATATAGATACATATATAACAAAATTGGTTTTAATGATCAAATTGGAAATAAAAAATATTACTAATCTTATTTAAACACTCATTATATAAATATATAGACAAATATACTATATATTTATGATTGGATGACTAAAATATTGAATACTTAAAATACCTAATATTGTTGAAGATTTAATTTACACTCAATTGGTTCTAATCCAAATGAGTTTGATAATGTTATAGAGACATTACAATATATGAAAAAAGTAGAACTCACTAAATATATAACTTTTTTGCGAGTTTTATTTTAGCGTATAATCTAACAATTTGTTTCATTGTTTTCAGTGAATTGACGATATTCGTAGAATCATCGATGAAACTAAATTTAAATGATTGATGTGGAGATGATTGTGAAGATTTGATACTTTATTTTATTTATATTATGTATCTTTGCATCTTTGTGCAATTTGAATTTTAGTTTTAGATTATATTTGATAATTATTGTTTTTTTAATTTCTTTTAGATATATTTTTTACATTAAAAAAATCTAAGTTCATATAGGGATATCCGTATATCCGACGGATATCCGTATATTCGACAAATATCCGTATATTCGACAAATATCCGTATTTACAAATATTTAAATTTACAAATACAAATAAAAATAATAAATCTGGATATTCGCCGAATACAAATACAAATACAAATTGTCGGGTATTCACAAATATCCGTTATTTGTCCAGCCCTAAGTCAAATAACGAATATTTGTAAATATCTGACTCTTTGTATTCGACGAATATTTAAATTTATTATTTGTATTTGTATGTAGTTAAAAAATTTAGATATTTGTAAATACAAATATTTGGATATATATATATATATATCTGTATTCGAATCTAAATTTTTTAACGTAAAAATACATGTATAATAATAAAAACTAATAATCATCAAATCTATATATAAAAAAGAACAAAATCATTGACTCTTCATGGTGCCACCTCAACATATATTTATAATATTATACATTTATTAAAACAAACTAGTTGATATGCCCGCGCGATGCGCGGGTTTTTGAATTCAATTCAATTGCAAAATTTATATTAAAAGGAAATTTTTAAAATGTTTAAATAGTAATACTCTATTTATATGTATTGCAAATCAATTATTATTTTAAAAAATATTGTAAAGATATTATTAAAAATAGAAATAACTATTGGACAATCATTTGAATAGTAGGGACATACTTGGTATTATGATTGAAAAATTGATTGCTATTTTAATAATTTAAAGAGAGTTAACAAACATTGTTTACAGTACTACATGCCAATAGTATTAGTGTGAATTAATATCGTTGGGTAAAATACATCTAAAAGGGAGGATACAATTATTGAAAAACCTCGTGATTTGTCATGTATCATGAAACGCGAGGAAATAAAAATAAAGTTAATAAAAATGATACTCATCCACGCGTTTATCTTTTACCGTATGTACTTTGATCATTGCATTCATTTGCTTATATCTATTGCATCGTCTCTCATTGATTGACTTCACCTGAGTCTCTCGTCCTCGCCTTCGTCTCTATTCCTCGTCTTTGCCTTCATCCTCGTTTTCTTATCTGTCATCGTCTCTCGTATGTTGTCATCGCTTTCATCTCTTATCATTGCATTTATTTCTCATCTTCGTGTTTGTTTCATTTCCATTATCAGCTTCATCTCTTCCCTTCGCCCTTGTCTTGGTCTAACATCATCTTCCTTCGACATTCGTTTTTTTATTTTGTTTTTATAAAGTTGTTTGTGGATGTAATTTTGATATTGTGAATTCAATATTTATAAATATTTTTTTATAAATACTAAAATTATTTATTTATATATGTGTTTTTATTTACTTATAAATATTTTGAATTAAATATTTATTTTATAATTATATTAAATAATATATATATATATATATATCCAACTAACTCGCCTAGACACAATCTAGACTCCGTCTACACGTTCTAGACGCTAAACTTTGAGTATCCGTCCGCCTAACGCCTAGCACTTTCTTGAATTTTGATTAAAAGTATTGTAAAAAATATTTTGTTATCGAGTTATATCAAAATTTAATTACATACTATTTTTAATTATTAAAGACAAATATAAAAGAAATCAATACTAATATATATAGAAAATTGTAGTTTATATCATAAAATAACGCTATATATTTCATCACAATTAAACACGATAATCGAAACATTTAATTGAAACGAATTATATTATAATCCTATAATGATATCTAAAAAATCAAATATATATAATATTAATCAATTATATCTTCTATTACAATTCATTTCATATATTTGATAAAGATAACCTATGGTTCGAACCCTTAAAAAGCTAAATTTTATTTAAAAACATATATAATAAAGATAACAATTACGCTAACGGATAACGATCCGAGGAAAAAGACGAAACCCATCAAGCAAAGTTATGGGCCGACCCAATAAATTCTCCAATTTAACTTGACCCAACATAGTTCTCTAATCTTACAATCATACCCCTAATGTCCACGATTACAACAAATCAACCCCGTCTAACAACTAACCACATTAGGATCCACATCAATCCTCGCCACTCCCTCCGGCGCCGTCTTTGATACTTCAACCTCCCCTCTCACCAGCTCCGTTGCCACGTCATCACCTTCGCCTCTCTCCGCTGCCTCATCGTAGTTTGGATTTCCCTCGTCAATCGCCGGTGGATCAGGGTGAAGTTCATAGTCCGCGACGCCGCCTGGACCCTCCCAAGTGAACTTTCCTTTGTGACCGGACCTTGGCGGTGGCCGCTTGAGCGGGATTCCATCCACCGGGTGTCGCTTCATTCGCTGAACACCTTGATCCATCAGCTTACGCTCGACGTGCTTGATCGTCTCTGGATTCCGAGTCTTCAATTCGAATTTCTCATTCCGTTTCATGTCGTCCTCACCGCGGTGCTCCGCCTTCAGCACCACAGTTTTCTTGTTCTCGTCCACCGGCACCGTCTGCATTGCGATTGCGACTGCCTTTAGAAGGAGAACTGTGCTTATATATATATATATATATATATATATTATCTTGTTCCGGGGAGATTCTAGCAACTGCGAGGCCCTCTCGCAGCTTTCAGAAACTCCGATCGTCTCCCTCTCGCAAGCCAGTGGCCCTCACGGAAGTCCGTCAGAGCAGATGGAGGAGAGGTGTCGATTACCTGCTTGAAGTGAAGATGAGGCATTTTAGAGAATGTATGGTAGACTGAAATTCAAAACTTAAAGAAAATGATTAAAACACTCTCACCAATGTGTTGCAACTTTAGTCGTCACCTTTTTCGCACGCTAAGGGCCCTCACAGAAGTCCGTTGGAGCAGATGGATGAGAGGTGTTGTCTTGTGTTTCCGTTGATGAGAAGGTGAAGGGGAAGCAGATTGTAGAATAAAAAGGAGATGTGTTATCTTATGTTTTACGTTGAGGAGAAGATGAAATAGGAAGCATATTGCAGAATACAAAGGGGTTGTTGAAGATGGAGGAGATGTTGTCTTTGTGCAAACATTCTTTATTCTTTTTTATCACTATTCGAGAAGGATTTCGCAACATAATTCCCAATCAACAGAAATCCAAATTCTACGGATTGAGTTTCTCTGCTTGTTTCACGGCTTTTGTGGTTTCAACGTCAAAAATTGTGGTTCTATAACTTACTTGTTTGCTGTGATTTTTTTACGAAAGATGGAGATGGACCTCAGTAAGGTTATCCTTGTAATCTTAACCAAACTTGAGTAGAAATGGATCTCTCATTGCGATAACACCAGAAAGACCATAATCCTTAGCATCGATGGAGGTGGAACCACCGATATTGTCGCCGGAGCTGCTCTCATTCACCTGGAGGACCAGATCTGCCTATATAGACCGGTGGTCATCATGCTCAGATTTCCAATTCCTTCGATTGTCAGAACAGGAATCGAAGACATCGTCGGAGCTGCTCTCATTCACCTTGAGGACCCATCCAACTGCATACCGGGCATCATGCTGAAATCGCCAATTTCTTTGATATAGTTGATGAAACAGGAATCGGCGGCATCGTAGCCACTGGCGCCGGAGGAGACTCAACAGAGAAGCTTGACGAGCTCCTGATATCGTCCACGATAAGTAACGGCGAGGATTTGGGGCTGTTCGTGCGGAAGGCGTTTTCCACGGGCAAGCCGGAGACTCTTCTCCACCATCCCTGCTACTTTGCGCGATCCAAGGAGGCAGAGATCGAGGAGGTTTGCAAAGCTCACTACCAGGAATTCATTTGGCCTTTTACATAAACAGATCCTGATATACCCATCACAAAGAAGAAGATGAAGCTTACCACCAAAGTGTAAGAGTTCCGATGAAAAATCGCCTACTTCTTAGACATAGGATCATGTTCCGCTCCTATGCTCCATCGCAGATTTAGGATTTCGATTTCTATTCTTCTACATCTTTTTTGTCGGACACAGTCCATTTTTTCTACTTCTGGTTGCTTTTCAACAGATGCTTGTCTCTTCGTCTGGCTGAAAAACATTTGTCTGTTACTCTCCCTTCTTCTCAAAATAATGAAATAATTAATGCAATTTATTTTTAATTCATTTAATATCAAAATGGTAGAAAATTTTCAATGAAATAAATTTAGATAAAGAGAAATAATATTTAAAACTAAATTTAAAAAAAATATTTGTTGCTGAGGTGGCTTCACCAGAAGGCACCTTTTACAACAACTTTTATATATATGATTTTATTCTTTTAATTATTTTAAAAAAGATTGTAAAATTTCTTCCACTTTTCCACATCTCCCATTCTCCCGCTATGTACCATTACTTTTCTTATCATAACTCTTCATCTTCCACTATTGTGATCAAAGTGCTCAAGCTTAAACCAAATTTTATTCTTTTAATTACTTAAATCTATATATAAAAAAGAGCAAAATCTTCGGTTCCTTATGCTATCACCTCAACATACATGTATAATATTATACATTTATTAAAATACACTAGGAATATTCCCGCGCGATGCGCGGGTTAATTAATTTTTTTGGATGACTAAATGAAGTTATTAGATTGAATAGTTAATGAATTTAATTTTGTATATGACAATTATTTATGCATAATTTATAACAATTGATCTAGAGTCTTATAAATTTAAATTGAAGCAAAACCCGCCTTTGTCCTCCTCCGTAGATGCATTTGTCTTGGTCCGATTTGAGATCCATAACCCCTACGCATCGACAGAGACATGGCTCATGAAGCTCTTGTCGATAGAGGATCGTGAGCTCTTGAGCTGCAAAAGCATGAAAGGAGGAAAGAGCGAGCATTCAATATTTACTCTAAGAATATCCAAAAGATTACTATCGAGAGATGACTTGTAAAAAAGTGATAGCCAAATCAGATTCAAAGCAAAAACATCAAAAACATCAGAGGAAGTAAAGAACTCAATGAACAACAAACAAAATCTTGTGTTTACGAAATACCTAACGACGTCGACGACAGCTATTGTGTTTGCGGAATCATCATAGCTTCTCAACACAAAGCACGACTTCTCAACATCGAGCAAAGCCTACAACGAAATCCGAGTCTTTCAAACGGATAACAATGAAATCTCCATCAAATCCATGGTTCCCGTTGTTTCAAAAAAAACCAACAGAAAGAAACCCATATATTAGTAGAGAGCATGAGGAAAGGTCCATTTGTTTCAAACAAAATCTAAATATTTTTTATTCAAAATTAGAAAATAAATCTTAAAGTAAAAGAGAAATTTTGTATATTTCATTCATTAAATGAGCTAATTAATTTGGATATAACTAAATGACATAAATCTCATTTTAAAAACTTTTTAATATTAAGGATAGGAAAAAAAAAAGACAAAAATCGTGGAAGAAATAAAGCAAAAATTCCTAAATAGAAAAAACAACATTGAAAGGTTAGATACAAGAGAATCGTATACCCAAGTGACAAGATTTTGTTCTTCAGTTGCCTTGTGGTGTCAATGACTCTTCTTCCTGTGATCATCTCCAAGAACACAACTCCAAAGCTATAAACATCAGATTAATGAGTTAGTTGTCGTGTGAGAGCATACTCAGGTGCATAATAACCCTATGTGTCCATCACTCTTGTGGACACATGAGTTTTGGCTCCTGTAGGACCAAGATTAGCTAACCCGAAATTCGATAGCTTTGAATTGAAATCTTCGTCTAACAATATGGTTTAGGCCTTGAAATCTCTATATATCACAGGCGGATCAGCTGTTTCGTGCAAATACTCAAGCCTTTTTGCTGCTCCTGTTGCAATTTTCATTCTTGTGTTCCAATCCAATGGCTTCTTGTTAGGTGTCAGATCTGAAACAATGGTTAAGTCAAGTATAATGGCCTAAAAGAGTTATAAGGTTTATGGACTTCCAGTTCAAAACCAAAGCAATGAGAGGATAAATCCATACGGTTTCTTATAACTTTGAGAGTGAGATTCTGGAAGTTGAACCTGAAACTCCAATATCTAATAAACCAGATAAGAGGAAATTTAGAAAGCATTAACAAATAATAGGGATAACATCTAAAGAGAAAAGATATAAAAACAACCTCCGACTTTAATTTGTAAAGAGCATCCAATTCAACTCCTGCTGATCGCGTGTTTGTCAAGTATTTTCTAGCCTGTTCAACACACGTCTAAAGACCCAGAGAGAAAGAGGTTGTCATCAAAATGCATGAAAAGAAAGAAGAATCAGGAAAATCAAAACTGCATTGGTCAAAAACAGAGGATTTTTCTATGTTCATAAGCTAGAACCTAATCATACCACATAAAAGGAACATCAGTAAGATGGAACTACCAAGCGAAATATAGATAGACCTTTTTCTAAATATTTAACTGATTCATGTGGATTGTAAGTCTGTCACGGTTGCAAAGAGACCGAATTGTAGGTTTGTCACGGTTGCAACTGCGACACCTATAGATACGATTGTAAGGGCAACAACCTATGAAAAGAACCTTTGAAGTTATTCTTCATGAGACCACACTAAACATATGCAAAGTGAAAGAGATATGTCTTGTCCTTTTGGATGGATTTTTACCTTCAAGAAATCAACTTTCTTTCTGTACCATAAGAATTCGGCTAAAACATTGGATGGAGTGACTGCGATTTTCGCCATTTGATAAAACCCGACACTGGAGGAACAAGAAGAAAGCAATTGGTCAGATTACAGACCAAACAGATCAGATTACAGACCAAAGCCTTGGGCATGGAACTGAAAATAGACAAACCTGTTATACTTGAGGCTGACATTGGCAAGGCCCGTTGAAAGGGACATTACAATGCCAAGAGTATATAATGATAAGGAGGAAGATTTTGATGGAGGTGAAGCGGGGAGAAGGGAAAGGGAATTAAGAACAGCCATAAGCAAATACGCCGATGTAGTGAATGAATGTAAGAAACACAGGGAACTGAAAGCCGACATTTTCAAGGACCTGAAGAAACAAAACATAACTGAAGTTGAAGTTATGGTAAGTAGAAGAAGAGATAGAGAGAGAGAGAGAGTTAGGTTAAGATACCCATTTGTTCATGAAGATAATGCTAATGGAGACGACAAAATTGAATGTGAGAGCAACAGAAGAAAATGCAGAATGCAAGCGCTACACACCTCGAACACGATGCGGATCTTCTCCTCTACCGCTAGGATCCAACGACGCATCTTCTCCTCTGCAGCCGCCCACGCTGCACCGTTGTCATCTGCTGTGACTGAAAAGCATCTCCACCTCCACGTTTTTTGGAACCGTCGGAGATGACCATTACAGAGCCCTATTTGATAAACAAATTCATTAGTGCGAATCCAAAGCACCGATCGGAACCAGAAACCCTAACACAATCAGATCAGAAAAATTAAGGATTTTTTGTGAGAACTCTCATTCTCGAAGGCTGAAAAGTTCGAGCGAAGAAGGTGACGATGTGGAGAATGGAGTATTCGCAGAGGAAAAAACGAAATGGATTGCAACAAAAGGGAATCGGGTGGATGTTGAAGTGAGATCGTGGGAGAGAGAAGGGAGATCGTGGGAGAAGGGAGATGAAATGAATGCACGTGACTGACTGACGTGGAGCTCTGAGAGACAAGATGCCCTCAGAAGTTTTAACTTTTTATATGCCCTCAGAAGTTTTAACTTTTTATATATAGATTAGGTGAAGGTCCGCGCGATGCGCGGTCTATGATATCAGTATGTAAATTTTGACACCAATTCTTAGTGACACCAATTCTTTAGTCTCAATCTCAATATCATATTGAATTCGTTGAGATTCTGAGAACATGTTTGTCCTCCATTTCAAAAAAGGCATAATAAGCAACCAAATCAATATAAGTAAAATCATAACTTTACAACAATGTAGCTCATGGGAAATTGAAAATGAAAGTAAGAATAAAAAAACACGATGACAGAACAAGAAAAATATTTAAAGAGCAGCCAGAATCCTACTTTTTTTATTGTCTTCATGACATTAGCATATTGTCGTACAGCAGTCGGATCATCTGGATCAATGGTGATCTTTTTCCTTGCAAAGAATATTAACTGCAGCAAGAAATTTGGTCATGATCTGCACGAAGACCTCCTTCAACATCTCTGTCAAGCATATATAAAATCATTACAAGCAATACATATTCATCTCATATCACTCTGAACACGTACTAAAAGATAAGATTGGAAAATGAACCAAAATACATTATTCAAAGGAGCAAGCGTATAAAAAGGATTTTTCAATAGAAGAAAATAAGAGGAGATTGATCTCATCCCATGGATGGAACCTCAGTCATATAAACCATCACCAGAGACTTTTACCTTGCAATGGATTATTTTATTTTATTTCTGGATAATTTTCTCTAGGCAATTAACATCTAATAAACAAATGAACACTTTTTCTTGTATGAAAAGAAGCATGCAGAGTTAAACATAGCAGAGCAGACAAAGGCTAAACAACTGTACATGCATGAGCACCCAATTCAGACGCGAGATGCAAGGGAAATTAGTTGTAGCATGTATAGATAAAAACAAATATAAACATCAATTAAACCAGTTTATCCCCCTACCATCTCCTTTAAATGTAGGAAGAGTAGCTTCTTTGGCGAAGGAGTGTACTGGAATAACATGATGTTGCTGCAAGGCGAACAAACTACCATGGACCTGCAAGCCGAATATGAGCATATGCATAGATAAATAAAAGACATCAGCTCAAGCGGACAGAAAGAATGTAGACTTTGACGATTTGTAAACATTAACTTGAATTAGTTGATCTTAATCATCAACAGCAAGTATTATTTTCAGATTATGCTCGTTATGCGCATTATTGGAAGCACGGAATGAATGCAAAATCCCAAGAAAAAACAATCCATAGCATACCAGTAGAATCTAAAGCCACCATATAAAATACGGTATCACCGAATTTTACCTAGAAAACTCTCATATCGAAAATGCCCAGCACCCGCAGACAAAATAGTATAATTCGTTCACAAGTTCCACTCCGATCGTCACTTGATCTAGTTAATCGGAAACAAAAACGAATCGAACAGATTCAGATCACCTTTCTTAATTCCTGTCAAAGTGATAGCCTAAACATTTGTGAAAGATGAGTCAGTATTCAGATATCGAATCAGCATGAATTTACAATGCAATAAAAATGATAAATGGAAGTTTACAACGCCCGTTGGAGAGAAGGTAGTAATGGTGAATTTCTGGTCGCTCTGCTAATCCTTGTAAAGAAGAGCTACATTCCATTAAGAAATTAGAACAACTTGACCAAACAAACATACAAATTAGACATCTCAAGCGATAATCCATTGAAAACTTGGAAAACTATGAGCAATTGACAAACAATCCGACTTAAAAAAGACAATCTCGTGCATCGAGACTTGACCTAGGAATCGAACCTAGAGATTCACTCGAATATACATGGGGAATCGCAATTCGATCAAACAAAGGAGGTCTATGCATGTATAGATGACACCTATACCCACGGGCAACCAAGATTTCACGAAAATCAAAACCATACCCAGATCAAAAAATCACTACACCGATGAAAAAAGAACAAAATTACATGTTATAGCTGATGGGAACAAAATAGCATATGAGATACCCATCAAAATGGGAATAGAAATAATGTAGCTGATGAAATAAAGGTACTTTTTCTTCGGGGATCGTCACTTGTTGATATTCATTCAATCGTCCATCCGCATCTGCAGATACAAATTTTCCTTCTTTGTCCTTCGAAGCAGTATAATGGACCTGCAACTCAAACCATAAGAAAGAGATACGATCACATTGTGAATTTGAATCGTAAGAAAAAGTAACACTTACTTCCCTGAGGATGATTCCTTGATTTATGAACACTTGAATGGTTCTTTTGTTGACACAACACTGACATCATAAAGCACCTGAAATATCATACCAGAGGATCGACCTGAAATAATGGATCGACCTCAAGATCACTTGAAAAGGAAACTCAAGAACGCACGTTGTGCCAAAATCTTGAATACAGTAAGTGTAGGACGGCATGTTCAGCGCCACCTACGTACACCTCCACTGGGCTCCAGTACCTGTTAAAAAGCAATGCTTACAGTATATGATCCGTATAATATAGTATAATGGGAGAAAATAGGGGAACGGGTATATGCTGAAGGCTCTCACTTTTCTTTTCTTTCGTCGACTAATGCCTCCGAATTTTTAGGGTCCATGAATCTCAAGTAGTACCTGCAGACAAAGAAAAACGTCTTTGGTCAACAATAACGGAAACTCACATAGATTAGCTTGCTTTCCGGAGAACAAACTCCATAAAAATTAGGAAATAGACAATCCTCGAAATCTATCAATATGAAACAGCTCGTCAAATGAGAGAAAGGCAGAAATTTGAAAGGCAGAAATAATGCATACCCGCATGAGTTGCTGGATAAAGAGGCTAACATCTTTCCCAGAAATTGGAACCGACTTGATGCAACTCCCGATCACATAACCTTCCGCAACAGGTACAACATGAGTGGCCCCATCTCCAACATCTACTACAACCCCTGTCATCTCACACTAGGAAGAAATTTAGGTCAACCAAAAGACGAGAATAAAAGACAGACCAAAAGAACATGAGGGATATCTAAAAAACACAATTGGAGCAACTGGCTTAGAGGACTCAACGAATCAAAATTCATAGAGCCTCGAAACAAATTCATTCAATCACTTTGAGATCAGTGTTTCCTCGTGAAGAACTCGTCCAACCCAAAGAAAACTTCGAGCAAACAAAGAAAACAAAGTAGTATGACCTACCTTAGATGCTGTGTACCCAGCTGCAAGTGCAAGCACTGAATTAACAGCAATGTATAATCCAGGAAAATTGAAGGTTTCAAACATGATTTCTCCCGTATACTCTCGACTTTCAGGAGGAGTGAGAGGACTTTCTGTCAGAAGAAAGTAATGATCTGGGATATGGGACTTCCGACATATGCCCAGCCTAGATACATCCTCACGACGGCGAAAGTGATGATGAAGAACCCAGTAGAAGCCGCAGCGATGGAGTCCGATTAAGCGATAAACGACTCTCCGGCATCCTCCTCTGCGCCGCCAAGGTCTCTGTGTCGTCCATGGCTAAGGCAGTCTCCCCCGCGAGGGGCGATGCTGACCGGAGAGCGCGTCAGGCAGCATTAGCTAGGAAGAGAGCGGACGAGTGTTTGGAGATAATCGCCGAGTCGTTTAGCGATTTCAAAGTCCTTGTGCTCTTCTCCTGTGAAGGGTTCTCCACTGATGGACTCGCCGCCATTGCCGCCAGTTGCAGGTGAAAGGAGAATTCAAATCTCATATCGCATTCCGGGGCAAACGTCTTTTGAATGTTGGGCTCTGTCTTCGATCTGATTCATTTACGAGCCTGTAGATCTGAAGATGAGATGTGATCAAAACCCAGATGTCGTGATGATCCGAACCCGGAACAAATGTTGATCCTTTTCATCTGGTTCCTTTCGTTTCTGTCATGTCGGGTCATGGTGTAGAGCATGTGGGTTTACCTACGAAAATGGAAGTTGCGACGGTACTGAGGAAAGAGAATAGAGAAGGTACTTATCTCAAGCATACCGGTTGGGTTCCACGAAGGTTCGAACTTCTCGTCTGTTTGTCCATCGATCGATTCATGTGAACGGTGGGCAGTGAAGACCAGCGGTGGGCCGATGCAGTCACCTCCCTGAAAACCTAAGAAACAAACAAATTGAAAATATCACAAAAATTAGGACAATCAAGTACCAGAGGCATCAATGGCCGACGCCATCGTCTTTGAGATGGTATTCTCAGTCCTCCCAGCCGTTTGGTCTTCTCTTTTGCTTCAAGTAGTGAGGGATCGAGAGAGAAGAGAGATCGTTAAGGTGAGGTGATCGTGGGAGAGTTGAAGAGAAATTAAAATGAATGCACTTGACTGATGAGGTGGAGGTTGACTGATGAGGTGGAGGGCTGAGAAGCGAGAAGCTCTCAGAATCCACCCTAAACTTGTACTTTTAATATATTGATTTTATTCTTTTAATTATTGTAAAAAAGATTGTAAAAATTCTTCCACTTTTCCACATCTCCCATTCTCCTACCATGTACCATTACTTTTATTATCCTAATTCTTCATCTTCCACTATTGTGATGGAAGTGCTCAAGCTTAAACCAATTTTTATTCTTTTAATATTTAAAGAAGATTGTAAAAATTCTTCCATTCTTCCACACCTCCTATTCTCCCACTATGTTCCATTACTTTTTTATCCTAAATCTTCATCTTCCACTATTGTGATCAAAGTACTCAAACTTAAACCTTTCATCATGGAACATTGTCAGATCTCTCTTAGCGATTCTCCAATGGTGGAATTTCAACATAATCGTTATCATCATGAATAAACGGTTCTTTATATCATGGTGCATAAAAAAATCTATAGTAAATGTTTTTACTATATAAACAATTTTTCAATTTTTTAAATAGTAAATGAAGTTTTTTAAACATTTACTATAAATATTATTATAATTAACGAATATATAATGCAATATTAATGTCATTAAAACACGACATTGAATACCATAACAATTATCCAAATACAAAAAAATGTAATCCAATCAATTTATATAATATTAAAATAAATATAAAAAATCATTGATTCATGAATATTTTAAATTGTAGAACAACTATAATTAATTAAAACAAATTAATAAAAATTAAAATTTGTTAATATTTTTAGTTTTGCAATATTAATACCCACTACACAAAAACTCGCAGTTTCCAACGGACGGGGCAACAGATCTGTCGGTTGGAAACATTTACCAACGGATTGTAACAGATTTTTCGATATTTTCAACGGGCACATATCCGTTGCAATTCGTTACAAATTTCAACGGAATTCTAACGGATAATTTCCATTGCTATATCCGTTGAAATCCGTCGTGATTTTTAACGGAGTGTAACGGATTATATCCGTTGCCCTTACCCGTTGGAAGATCCGTTAGAAATCGGAAAAAAGCATTCCAACGGGCGTCCGTTGCAAATTGTAACGGATGACCATTAGAATTCGCAACGGATGTCCGTTGATATTGTGAATTTCGAGGTTCAACTGTCAAATTAAAGTTGGAAATTTTACTATATATATCGTAACCTAGGGTAACCCCAAAGCATCGATAAAAACCATCTTAATATCTATTATTGAATCCAAAATAACTTTGATGAATTGTTTCACCGTCGGGATCGGGAAAAGGATTCCCGACGGTGTTACAGTTCATAAAGGTTGATTTGAATTCGATTATAGATGTAAAGATGTCGAATGTCCGTTGGAATGTTTATTTACACCGGAACCTAGATTTACTTCTAATCATCAATAACAAGTATCTTAATATCTAATGTACAATCTAAAACAACTTTCATAAACTGCCTCTCTGTCGGGATCGGGAAAAAGATTCCCGACGGTGATGCAGTTTATGAGGGTTGTTTTTAGATTCGATAATAGATGTAAAGATGCTGATTTCGGTTTTTGTTAACTACTAGACATTGAAATTAAATGTTTATAATTAAAAAATCGTAATTCCTAAGATCTAACCATTGTAATATGAAAAAAATAACGGCTTTGTAACATTTCAACGGGCATCGGGTTGAACTTGCAACGGATGACCGTTACAATTTCCAACGGATGCCCGTTGAAATTGTTAATTTCGAGGCCACCGGCTTAAATTAATTCACGTGAACCTCCTCCAACGGGTATCCGTTACAAATTCCAACGGATGCTCGTTACCAAAGAGTGCATCAAACCATCAATAACTAAAACATTTTTGAAAATATGTCATCGTCTTCAAATCGAAATATATATAGATCAAGAGAGTGAATGTATAGAAGAAAAGATCATGTAAACGAAGAGATTACGCAAGAATTCTTACACGAATTGGAGCAATTCATGAGTTTTGCATCGATGCAGCCTTTGTGTCAAGAACGCGGGACAATGTTATGTCCATGCAAAAGATGCAAAAACATGAAGTATCGAAGTCAAGAAATTGTTTGCAAACATCTTTATAAGGTGGGTTTCGTTGAAAATTATGAAATTTGGTTTTTTCACGGTGAAAATTGCGGTGTTAGAGATATTGTGCAAGATGCACAAGTATGACGAAATGAAGAAGTTATTTATGAAGCATCAACGACCAATCCATATGTGGAAATGGTGTCAGATGCTTTTCCTAGAGCTGTTAATGAACAAACGCATGAAGAGATGCCGAACATCGATGCACGTCGATTCTTCAACCTATTGGATTCGGCGAAACAGTCTATATATGAAGGTTGTCGTGAAGGTCAATCTCGTTTATCTTTATCTTCAAGATTGATGAGTATTAAGATAGACTACAATATGGCTGAAAATTGCATGGATTCATTTTGCAAAACAATGCGGGAATATTGTGGAACAAAGGAATCCTTGCTTATGACGTCAGTACTAAGCAAAATTTCACATTGAAAGCGGTCTTGTCATGGACAATTAGCGATTTTCCTGCCTATGGAATGTTATCTAGATGGAGCACGCACGGAAGATTGGCATGTCCATATTGTATGGAGGATACAGATGCATTTCGTTTAGTACATGGTAAGAAACCATGTTAGTTTGATTGTCATAGAAGATTTCTTCCTCGAGGCCACGCTTTCCAGAAAGATAAAAAACATTTTCGAAAGAACGTGGTACAAAAAGAAGAGGCGCCGTGCATGCAAACCGGAACACAAATCCTTTACGAAAGATTGAACACAATGGGTGATTTACAAGAATCGGTTGAATGCGGTGGAGATCGTGGGCATCGTAAACCAAAAGGTCAAGGTGAATGGCATAATTGGTATAAACGTAGTATCTTTTCGGAACTGCCATACTGGAAATCATTGATATTACGTCATAATTTAGATGTTATACATATCGAGAAGAACTTTCTCGATAACATTATAAATACTATTTTGAATGTGACGGGTAAAACCAAGGATAATAAACAATCAAGAAAAGATTTGAAGTCAATATGCCGACGATCTGAGTTGGAATTACGAGATGAAAGGTCACCTGTCCCGATATTCAGATTGTCAAGTTTGGCGAAAACAATATTATTAAAGTGGTTAAAAGAGGACGTTAAGTTTCCCGATGGATATGCATCGAACATTGCTCGGTGTGTGGATATTGTTGGTTTGAGGCTGATCGGATTGAAAAGTCACGATTGTCACGTTTTCATGCAGCGACTCATTCCAATCACATTTGCTGAGCTCTTACCACGGAATGTTCACGATGTGTTATGCGCAATCAACATATTTTTCAGAGATATATGTTTGAGAAATTTAAAAGGTGATGACTTGCAAGTAATGAAAAACAATATCTCTGAAGTATTATGTGCATTGGAAAAAGTTTTTCCGCCTTCATTCTTCGATGTCATGGAGTATTTGTCAATATATTTACGGGATGAGGCAATACTCGGTGGGCCAGTTCAATTCAGATGGATGTATCCTTTCGAAAGGTTTTTCTTTCAATTAAAGAAAAAAGCAAAAAATAATGCAGCGGTCGAAAGATCTATTGTCAAACAATACTTGCTTGAAGAAATCACATATTTCAGCACATTTTATTTCGCCCAAATGAAAGAACGTCGTGCAACGGATGATCACACAAACTATCTGTATCAATATAATCCGCAGTTTGGCACAATTCCTGAAATGTTTACACCGATTGGCCGTACAGGAGGTAAATCCGATGAATATTGGTTAACACCAGAAGAGTATAATCACGTCCACACATATATACTACTAAATTGTCAAGAGTTATTACCGTTCGAAAGGTACGTACATGGTACATATTAATTTCAGTCTTTATATATATATATATATATTAAAATGTAACGTATTTTCATTATTCAGGATATTTGACGAAGAAGTGCTTGGTTCATATCCTCATCTAAATGCAAATGAACTCACAGACATGAAAGTTCAACATTATGGCTTGTGCTTTAGAGACTACGTAAGTATTCGTGTACACATCTATTTAAATTAATTGCATATAAAGTATTAATTTGTTTTCTAACGGGCATCCATTGGACTCTATTTTTCCGCCAAATGTTAACGGACGTCTGTTGCCCTTTCCCGCCACTTTGCAACGGACGTCCATTGCTCTTTCCCGCCACTTTGCAACGGATGCCCGTTGAAAATCTAAATTCCTGCACGTAAATGGCAACAAATGCCCGTTGGAAGGCTAAATTCTTGCTCATTTTCCCTGCGTAAATGGCAACGGACGTCCGTTACAAGTTGTAACGGTTGCCCGTTGCCTTTTTTCAACGGCCGTCCGTTGCAAATTTGCAATGGGTATCCGTTACAAAATTTTCCAACGGTTGTCCACCATAACAGGCTT
Organism: Gynandropsis gynandra; assembly: GCA_036759665.1. NCBI lineage: Eukaryota > Viridiplantae > Streptophyta > Magnoliopsida > Brassicales > Cleomaceae > Gynandropsis > Gynandropsis gynandra. The sequence goes on from CM071862.1 coordinate 1,592,688, forward strand.
CTTCATCGTCTTCTCATCTTTCCTCCACCGCATCGATTGTCAACGCTACAAAATCGTTTCATCCAAATCTGATCGAATCGGTCTCTTTTCTTCCTATCTTGACCTTTAGGTCGACCATGGAAATGTGGATCAAGCTTCGCCCTCTCACCGTCTATCGTCGCCGTCTAACCATCATCCTTACTCTGTATCACCTCAAAACCCCCCATCATTGCAACCTTTTCTTCGACACTCCTCGCAATGACCTCTCCACTCGATGCAACATGATCTTCTTCTTCTCAAACTCCACCGCATTGGCAGATTTGGCCAGCAATTGATCATGACAAATGTCTAAGTAATTTTTATCCATCGGCTTTTCATTTATGGTATTAGGATTCGTAAATGGTGCTCTTGTTATGACATTTATGGTATCCAATAGCTTGCGAACTAGGTGTGTGAGGGAAAAAGGTTCATCGTGATCGAGAATTGGATTATTTTTTTATCACATTAATAGGATAGTTTGCCATGGGAAGGAGCCCAAATTCTAACCATATTGACAAGTCAAGAGTACTAGATGTGAAGCCACTGCGCAACTTGAAACTTGTCTTTCCAAATGTTAATCAAGTTCCTCCATTTGTGTGTGCCCTTCCTTTTGGCCCTTTTACTTCTTGATTTTCACCTTTTTTTGTTTGGAGCATCCTAGGCACCACCAGATTCTCCAAATCTCAATGAAACGGAAAATGCACCCCCTTCATTCCACCTCTTCGATCATTTAGATCACCTACAGTATCAAATGGCCCTAGCAACTCCAGTGGCCCTGGCAGCTTGAATGGCCTCATGGCTCTAAAAGAGGACCTGGTCGTCCAAAGGGCTCAACTAATATGAAGAAGAATGAGAAGAAAACTGTGAACAAAGATCCTGGTTTCCTTTCCAGCGGCCAAGAGTAAAGTTCTAATCACAATTTTGAAAGCGGGATCAGCGTGGCACACTACAAAAAAACAGGCGATTTCCAAAGGACATATCCATTGGAAATCGCCTAAAATCCATGGCAATAAGTGTTTCCGAATGGACGCCAATGGGTCCGAGACCGTTGGGAATCGCTCATTACAAATCGAGATCCGTTGTGATTCCCAACGAAGTTGCAACGGATAATATCCATTGCAACATTGTATAACGTTGTTGGCAACTTGTAACGGAGGCCTGTTAAAAGAAATGTGACGGATGCCCGTTACAAATTTGCAACTGATGCTCATTACAAATTGTAACATATGTCTGTTACAATTTTGTAGCGGATATCTGTTGCCATTCCGTTGGGGAAAAATGAGTGGGAATTGAAATTTTGCAACGGGCATCCGTTGCAAACTGACGGGAAATAGCAAAGGGCATTCGTTACAAATTAGCGGGAAATGACAACGGGCGTCCGTTACCATTTGACAAGAAAATTTTTTGCAACGGATGTCCGTTAGAATTTGCAACGGGCATCCGTTGGGATTTTGTAAAACAATAAAAAAAATAAAAAGTAAAGTTTTACAAAATAAAAGTTTTTAATTTATATAATTAGTATAATAAAAGTTTTTTTTTAAAAATTCAAATCTAATTCTATTACATTTTATTTAAATCGGTGGAGCTGATATCATCCCCGTGGTCACCAGCACCTCGTGAAGGTTTTGCATCGGAATCGATACCCGATTCTTGATGTGGTGTTAATTCCCTCGTCCGCCTGGATAGCAACTCTATGACAACATTCACATACGAGAATTCCTACGTTGTATTTTCAAATCAGTAAATTGGTTAGGTTCATAAATCACAATCGAATAGCACTTTTTTTGGACGTGTGAGAGCTTCATCTATTCAACGATATCATAACTCAATGGTAGTTGCATGACACGTGTCAACATGGAGAAGTAAGAAGAGAGGTGACTAGGATTATCCAAACCAATGGTGATTTACATTTATTTACTTGTCCTTTAAGTTCATTACTATAAATAACAATATTTGTGCGTGAATCGAATATTGTTAACCCATCAATTATTTAAAAAAAAATAAAAAATGTACTAAATTTGAATATCGGATTTTGCTTTTAAGTTTTTTTGGTAAAATATATTAATAGATTTGATAATTTTTAAACTTTACTATTTGTTAATAATTTTATTAAATTATATTCTTATTCTATTATTATTTAGTTATTAACAATTTGATAACTCGTACATTTTATATACGAACTAAAAATATAATCGAAACCAAAATTTCCCTACCCATCCCATCACGTATAAGAATATGACCTAAATACAACTGAAAGTTATGTCTACATAAATCACGTCGGGACAACAAACAGTTTATTAGGTTGTTCATTTGCAAATGGCTTCATTGGATTTTTTATGGGCCCAATAAGGCCCAATAAAATGGTTGAGTTCACCATTGCAGCCAATCCTAATATAATCACGTGCGAGTCACGCGGAAAAAAAGCGATGCAAATAAGGATTGTGTGAGTATATGAGGTAAGGGTAGTAAAATAACTTTCGTTGCATCAAATGATTAGGACGTAAAACCAATGTTGAGTACTAATTAAATTTTCAAATTTGATATTTTAATCCTCTAAATTATAAATATATGAGTGTTTAAATATGATTAATAATTTTTTTTATTTCCAATTTGATCATTAAAATCAATTTTGTTATCTGTATATTTATATGTTAACTAAATTTTCTATTTAGTACTTACGAATACAAATAGTTCGGATAATTGAGTCTGCAATTTGTATTTGTATTTGTATTTGTCAAACATTTGATTTCTAATATTTGTATTTGTATTTATATCAGTGGATATTCAATTTTTTCGGTTCGTATACGAATACTTCGAATATTTTGTCTAACCCTAAAATAATATTAATATATCAATAAATATACACATTTCTTATATTTTATTCTATATTCATCATTTTATTAAATATGAAAACATTCACATAAGGGAAATCTTGCATTGTAATTTTAAATAAATGAGCTGGTTAGGTTCACAAATAAAATGGAATGCACTTTTCTTAGACGTATGAGAGCTTGATCAATTCAACGATATCATAACTCAATGGTAGTTGCATGACACATGTTAGGAAAGGAGGTGTATAGGATTATCCAAACCAATGGTGATTTACATTTATTTACTTGTCGTTTAAGTTCATTACTTTAAAAAAAATATTTCGGCGTGAATCAAATATAGTTAATCCACCAATTATTTAAATAAAGATAAAAATGTAATAAACTTGAACTTCGAGTTTTGATTTTAAGATTTTGTTAAAAATATATTAATTGATTTTTTAATTTTTAAATTTTACTATTTATTAGTATTTTTATTAAATTATATTCTCGTTCTATTACTATTAAGTTATTTATATTTTGATAACTTGTATATTTTATAGGCGAATTAAAAATATAATCGACGCCAAAATGCCCTAACCCATCCCATCACGTAAAAGAATATGACCCAAATACATCTAAAATTTATGTCGACATAAATCATGTCGAGATGACAAGCAATTTATTAGGTAGTTCAGTTGCAAACAACGTCAAGTTTGATATTACACGAGGACCTTGTGAACTTCATTGGATTTTTGTGGGCCTTATAAGGCCCAATAAAATGGTTGAGTTCATCATGAGAGCCCAATCCTAATATAATCACGTGCGAGTCACGCAGATAAGAGCGATGCAAATAAGGATTGTATGAGTATAGCAGGTAAGTGTAGTAAGGTAATTTTCGTTGCATCAAATGATTGGAAGGTAATCTCAATCTTGAGTACAAATTAAATCTTCAAATTTTATATTTTAGTCCTCCAAATCATAAATATATTACATATTTATTTATATATTTATATAATGAGTTTTTAAATAAGATTAATAATGTTTTTTATTAAATTATATTCCCGTGACTAAGATTATTCAAACCAATGGTGATTTAGATTTCTTTACTTGTCATTTTAGTTCATTACTATATATAACAATAGTTCTGCGTGAATCGAATATAGTTAATCCATCAATTATTTAAATAAAAATAAAAATGTAATGATATAGGAGGTAAGGGTAGCAAGGTAATTTTTGTTAAAGTTTCGGACTCTATTACATTAAGTTTAGATTACTCTTGTACCTTCATGTCTTCATGTATGTAATCGGATACACTATTAATACTTAGTGGAACCCTACGATGAAATGGATCCTAGACATGAGCCATAAGATAGTGTCTAGCAAGAGAGACGTCATTCTTTTTCTCGGGTCACGACACCATTGTAATTCACATTACGAATCAACGTATGTATACAAACTATTATTTCATTACACGTACGTAGGGTATGCAATAAATTAAGATACGTTAAATCTCACGACACATAAATAATTGTTAACAATTTTCAAAATTTCACATGAAGCCATTGTGGCGTGTGTGTATATATATACATGAAGCCACACATTGCAAAGTTACGGACTTGGTGAAGAAATTATAAATCAACGAAGA
>CM071862.1:1597927-1609102 GCA_036759665.1 Gynandropsis gynandra
GGCACCGGCGCCGTGAGTCACCAAGGCGTTGGGCGGGGCAGCGGAAGAGGCAGCGGCGACATCATTCGCCAGGGCGGTGGCTGGGGCAGCGGCAGTAGCGACGTCATCCACCAGGGCGGCGTTGACGATATCGACGCATTTCGTCCGAAATCGGATCTTAATCTTGGATTTCCGATCCGCCGGCGTAGGCTTCTCCTCGGAGCGTTTTACGGAACCGGAGGCGGTTACCGTGAGCTCCGAATCGGAAGACGAAGAAGAGACTCCGTTTCTCCCGTCGGCCACCAGATTCACGGCCTCGCGCATTGGAGATTGACATGAGTGTTTGCGGAGCCGGGGACTGTTGGAGTGATCCATAGTCCACTTGAGATCAGCCAGAGGTAAGTTGGGAGGCGGTTGGGATTTCGCCGGAGAAGAAGCAGCCATAAGTTGGCATCTCGAGCTAGGCGGCGTCGGCAGTTGAGACGGCGCCTCTGGGCCGGAGATCGGCAGAGGAACCACTGATCGAGTAAACATCTGAGAATCTAGCGAACTTACAATCAGAAAAACCCTAATGACAGAGAGAGCAAAAAAGAACAAATCCGGCGAACTTGGAGAAAGATAAGAACCTAGAATTTTGGAGGAGCAGCAGTTATGGGGTATTTATACCCACCGCCTAGAGACTGTGATGAGCAAAATAATCCAACAATTTGTGACGATTATGCCCTTAGAAAATACGAAATCGTCCTGATTTCAGTCGATTTTCACGGAGAGATTTTCCCGTCAATCTAAAAAGGCTTTGCTTGTTCACCTGACGTAAACAACCTTCTTACCTTTTTTTACACTTAAATAATAATTTATAATATAGTTTTTTTTATATCTTGTTAATGATTTTTTTACGATTTTAATTAATTTGCATAAATTTGAGAAAATTGTATCTGTTTGCATGTACAAGACATTTAGAGAGCAACCGTGGCACTGTCGTTTGATAAATGCGACAAAACTACATCAAATTTACCCTATACCTAAACAAATAAAATAATAAATTTTTCATAAAAAAATATATATACATTTAAATTTTTATTTTGATCCATAAAATAAAATAAAGTTAGTCAAATAACGAATATTAATAAATATCTGACTATGTTTATTTGTATTTGTATTCGATAAATATTTAAATTTATTATTTGTATTTGTATGTAATTGTAAATTTGGATATTTGTAAATACGGATATTTGTCGGATATACATATATTCGTGTCCGAAACTAAATCTTTTTAACGTAAAAAATACATATATAATTTTTTTAATAAAACCAATAAAAATCAAATATAATCTAAAAATAAAATTCAAATCGCACAAAAGATCAAATCTTCTCATTCATCTCCACATCCTTAATTTGAATTTAGCTTCGTCGATGATTTTATAAATATTGTCAAGAAACAATGAAACAAAATGTTAGATTATCAAATTAATACACTAAAATAAAACTCGTATAAAAGTTCTATATTTAATGAGTTTTGTTTTTTAATCATGTATTGTGATGTCTCTATAACATTATCCAACCTATTTGGATTAAAACTAATCTTGAGTACAAATTAAATCTTCAAATTTGATATTTTAGCCCTCCAAATCATAAATATATTGCATATTTGTCTATATATTTATATAATGAGTGTTTAAATAAGATTAAGAATGTTTTTATTTCTAATTTAATCATTAAAATCAATCTTGAATACATATCAAATCTTTATATTAAAAGTCTAAAATTTTGGAGGCTTCTGAGAGCTTCTCGCTTCTCAGCCCTCCACGTCAGGTATATGCATTTATTAAAAAAAACCTGCGTTACATTCTCTCTCCCGCGATAAAGAATACCGAGAGCCACCCTGCGATCTCCCTTCTCTCCCATGAGGAAGAATACCAAGAGGCTTTCGTATCAGGCATTTTGCTCCTTAACGTGTGATGCCCTTGACAACTATAGGGCCTCGGGTAATAGAACAGTGGGAACGATTCAGAAAGCTAGGGAAGGCGGAGAGAGGAGAGCGGCGGAGAACACTTTCGTATGAGCGACGAGGAGCTTCCGTTAGCGAGCGAGGCGGTACGGTGCGGCCATCGATCGGTAGGAAGAAGACTGGTGCACTGTGAATTCCGGCAGATAACGGAGTCAAGTCTGAGGTATTTCAATCAGATGTTTGTTTTTAATTCGATTTTGAGATCTGGGTTGTCTCAAAGTTTTCAATTTTTTGCAAAGTTCAGACAGAAAAAAAAAGTGAAGGAGAAGAGACGATGAACAGCTCAGAATCTAAGCACAATCTCTTCGTTTATGGTGGTCTCCAGGTGTCTACGTCCTCCTCACATATCTGCAGCTCATTCGAGTAATCTTGAGAAGTATTACAATTTGGGAGATCTCAACGCGGGTGCTGCTTTGGATGAGGTAATTCCCCTTCCTGCTGCAGAATTTGGTATCTGTCTACCACAAAGGATTAGAACAAATAATATACAGATGATTCTGACTGAAATATTGCTTAGATATCGGGCACTAAAGCAGTAACTCGAGTTATATGCTGAATGAAATACTTGATGACCATGACATTAGGGATCATTCAAGTCAAATTTCGAACAAGACTTTTAAGTCTTCAACTATTAATATGTATCTATATCTTATACGACATTTAGGAATTGTTGTTTTTACAGATAGATGGAACAATCGTGGCGCCAGACGAACCCAACAAATGGAATCCAGATTTCCCGAGGGTTTGGCTTGAATTCTACAAGCCCCAAGGAGTCATATTTCAAGGGAGTGGAGTCATAGATGGTTCTGGTAGTAAATGGTGGGGTGCATCTTGCAAGAAGAACAAGACTAATGTAATTAATCGATCTTTCTTTCTCTTTGATAAGTTCTTAAGTTCTAGAAGTAGAATCTAACACATGTTTCTTCTTGTTTCTCAGCCATGAAAAGGAGCACCTACGGTAAAAACCACTCTCCTTTTTACGGTGTTTAGTTTTTTTCATCCATAAATGTGAGAGGACTGACGATTCAGAACAGCCAACCGATGAATTTCATCATTGCAAGGTCAAATTCAGTACGGATTTCTAAAGTTACGGTGTCACCTCCAGGAGATAGTCCTAACACTGATGGAATCCATATCACTGGATCGACTAATGTCATATAGTCCCAACACTGATGGAATCCATATCACTGGATCGACTAATGTCATCATCCAAAACTGTAAAATCGGCACAGGTTACCAAATCTTTTCACAAATGAGATGTTAAACAAGTTTACTCTTTTATAATGATGAAATTACATCTACTTAAATATGTGATGATGGATACTGAAATTTGATATAAAAGGGGACGATTGCATCTCGATTGTGAATGGGAGCTCGAGAATTAAGATGAAGAAGATCTATTGTGGACCTAGACATGGAATCAGGTAGGTACCTCTACTGTTTATTATGCCAACTCTGTTGAATATGCCTTTAATCTTCTGGTTTGTAGCATTGGGAGCCTGGGGAAGGATAACTCGACAGCCATGGTAACGAAAGTAGTGTTGGACACTACGTTCTTGAGGGAGACAACTAATGGCCTTAGAATCAAAACATGGAAGGTAAAACTTCATCCCCATGGAAATGGGTTAGATCGAACCCCTTTCCAAGTTTTAAGACTTAATTCTTTCAACAGGGCGGCTCAAGTTACATTAAAGGAGTCCGTTATCAAAATGTAGAGATGCAAGATGTCGCAAATCCAATCATCATCGACCAGTTCTATTGTGATTCTCCATCAAGCTGTCAAAATCAGGTTCTTGGCCGAATTCTTGACTCATACGAACCCAATCAATGAACAAAACTAATATGTCTTGTTCTGCTGTAGACCTCGGCGGTCAAGATCAGCCAGGTAATGTACATGAACATCACAGGAACTACTAAGAGTCAGAAAGCGATCAAATTTGCGTGCAGTGATTCAGTCCCTTGTAGTCATATCGTCCTCAACAACGTCAATCTGGAACGTGAGGATGGCCAAATGGAATCGTACTGTAACTCTGCGGAAGGGTTTGGGTACGGTGTGGTACATCCATCGGCCGATTGTCTCTACTCGCACGACGACGAGAGCTATGAACAGACTGATATCATTGAAGCTGTTATGTCAGAGACTGGACACGACGAGCTCAAATTTATGTCTCTGATTGTAGATTCAATGAAGTGGAATGTGCTAAGTCCAAGACAAGAGGAATCGATGATACTGTCCTCTATTGCAATTTCAAATGATCTATGGAGGGCGAATATGGTTCTTTGAGAAGCCTTTCCATGGGTTCTCCGTATAAGAATTGAGACCATGTTGTTATATCAAGATAGTGATCTATTAACACTTCCGTTTATGTCTCTGATTGTAGATTCAATGAAGTGGACTGTGCTAAGTTGAATGCTTGATGTGGTGGTAGGCTAACAAATATACCAAATGTATCAAGGTTTCAACTTCTCCTATTGTTGTCTCATATCGATAGCTTGATTCTAATTAGAGAACTGACATTGCTCTTATATGTTACAGATGTTATTTGTGTTCGAATTTGGCGAGATTTTAGTGAAGACCCAAGAGTTTGTTTCACGTCATTTTGTTAACCCAAGGTGTGGGAACAGGTTGTTCAAAAGGGCAACACGGTTATGTATGCAACATGTGGAAATGATTACGATACCATTTCGTAACCAGGTGTTGGTCGTGTCTATGCAATGGACATTCAAACCGAGGCCTTTGAGAGTATTTTGTCTTTGCTCGATCAAAATGTTGGTCCAAAACAGGTGAGACACCAAAACTTTGTAAATACAACATTTCTATTTATAGTTAGCTCCCGTGAATGGTTTTGCTTAACGGTGATAAATTTGAGATTGTTGCAGAAGGAACATGTAAAACTCTTCAACATCTGCCACAGCAAGATGGACGAAATCGTCCCTGAAAACTCCCATGTGAGGTACCCTTTTCAGACAAAAGTAAAACCCGCATGTATTTTCAAACGTATTCAACGATCGAATACATATTTCTGATTATATTATCTTTGAATAAACTCTACAATTGCCCTTACTAAAAGTTTTAATCTTTGTTATGATCATAGACTTGTAGCATTTAATCTGGGGTACCTTCCTGGAAGCAACAAGTCGATAATCATCATTTCAGACACCACATTTTCAACACTAAGAAGTAGAACGAATCTTACTTCCCGGTGGGTCATCAGCTTAGTGGTTTACATTGGTCATCCGGGAGGAAGGTAGAACCCATTTGTAAATCTCTCATATCAAAACATTTTCTGCTCAGTCTCGACTTTAACATAAATGCAACGAATGTTTGATACATTCGTTTTGGATCATCGTACAGGAAGAGTTGGAACTGAAGCTTTCGTCTGTGATTTATCGGTTAGTGATTGGATACAGTGATTGTTAGGATCTAATAGGATATAGTCATTGTTAGAATCTAAAGTAAACTGACAAATTGAGATATCTATGTTCATGGTTTTGGTTGAGATTCGTGGTGAGCATGATGTTCTTTCGAACCATCTCAAAGTATGTATAACTTTGTCTAACACGTATATTTTGATGATGTTTCCTCTCATTTTGTACTCTTGACCTGATGTTGTATGTGTACATAACATTTGTTTATTTAAAACAAAATATGTTATTTCTTTTATATACATTAAATAATCCGAACTTATTCGTATCTATTATTTTTATTGTATTACATATCACAAAATTTATATAACAAAATAAATTATTTTTTTTAATTTAAATTATTTTTAATATAAAAAAATATTACCCCGGACATCGCGCGGGCTCAATTTCTAGTTTGTCTAAAACTACATATTAAAAGTTGGATAAATGGACGCTTCTCATTCATTCTATTTTCTCAAGTTTCCACATCATCAAGCTAAGTCTTTTTTGTTTAAATTTTTTTATTCCTACATTAATTACAATTCATAAATTTTTTAAAAAGAATTATATATTAGTAATATTGATATTTTAAAGAACATAAAATATTTAGATTAAATTTAGAGAATATTTCAGTAATTATGTATGTAAATAAATAGAAAATTAATAAATAATTAAAAACAACAAATATTTATATGTTTATTTTAAATAAGATATATATATATATATATATATATAAAAGTTGGATAACTCTTGGCTTCTCATTCATTATTTCTTCTCAAGTTTTCACTTCATCAAGTTAAGTTTTTAAAAAAAATTTACTCCTACATTAATTATAATTCATAAATTACTTTAAAATAATTATATATTAGTAATAATAATAAATTAAGATACATAAAATATTTAGATTTACTTTAGATAATACACTACAAAAAACAGGCATTTTCCAACGAACATATCCGTTGGAAACGCCGAAAATCCATTGGAAACGGCACTTTCCAACGGACGGCAACGGATTTCAGCCCGTTGGGAATTGATCGTTGTAAATCGCGATCCGTTGCAATTCGCAACGGACGTGCAATGGATAATATCCGGTGCAAAAGTGTAACGGACAGTCCAACGGAAGCATCTGTTGAAAGATTTTAACGGAAGCCCGTTGGAAATATTGTGACAGATGCCCGTTACAAAATTCCAACGGATGCCCGTTACAAATTTGCAACGGATGCTCGTTACAAATTTGCAACGGATGCCCGTTACAAGTTGCGACGGATGCCCGTTACAGAATTGCAACGGATGACCGTTACAAAGTTGCAACGGATGTCCGTTGACATCTTGGCGGGAAAAAAGAGCGTGAATTTAAATTTTCCAACGGGCATCCGTTGGAAACGTGGTAAAAAATAAAAAAAATAATAATATTTTTTAAACTAAAAATTTTTTTATTAAAATATTAAAATTGTTTACAAAAACATTAAAATTAACACTAATCCTATTACAACTCATTTAGATCGGTTGCGCCCATTTCATCTCCGTCGCGATCACCACCACCTCTAGACGGAGTTGCATCCGAATCGAGACATGGTTCTTGTTGCGGCGTTGATCCCCTCACCTAGCCGTACAGCAACTCAATGACGCTCTCCAAGTGTTGTATTTAGGAGGTTTATCGCGCCACGTGGGCTCGAGTTTCTCGAAGTTGTGATTCGAGCTCCTCGATCCGCCGTTGTTGCGTAAAACTCTCTTGGACAGCGGGAGATACCATCGTGGCGTCCTCGACGATATCTTTTTGAAGCGCCCCGAGACCGTATAGATGCCCTTTATACGGTCTCTCCAACTACAAGACAAACAAAATTAGAGTTAGATTTTTAAAAAATATTTTATTAATAATCAAAAAAATTTATCTCTAAATAAATTTTGTCCTTTTGTAAAGGACTCAGCTCATCAGGAGTCGAACCGCAAGCTTGTGATTGTTGTGTAATCTTCTCCGTCACAGCTCTCACAGTTCTCTCCACTCGAGGATTGACGAGTTCGGGTTCGTCGACCTCTTCTCCGACGACCAGCTTCGTCTTGGCATGGGTTTCCAATACCAGCTCAAGAAGAGTCGGTTCTCTTCCTATCCGTTGCATCTGTAATATAAAATAATATAATTAAATAAATATTTAAAAACCAAAATTTTGAGTAAACAAAAATTTTACCAATTCATGTTTTCGTTTCGGGAAGGATTTTGATCCTAAAGCATGGCGATACAGACCATCTCCGAGAACCTTCTCGCCGTACCGACATTGTTTGGTCTTGTCGCTCTTGGCCTTGAATTCTGCGGACTCCCAATGATGAATCATTTGGTTGAAGACCGCATCCGTTGCCCATGTCGGTTTGCGATTGTTGTTGTAGTAGTTGTGTTTCGTGTTGTTCATTATCAGGCACATCCGAGCCTGCATGTTGTGCATCCATGCTGTGTAGATGCGCAATGTATCCTTTCGTCGCCATCTGTATGACCGCTGCAAAATAATTTATAAATTGTTAGTTTTATAATATATACATATATATAACAAATAAGTTGAAATTTAATGTAATTACAAACTTACGATAAAAGTGCGCCACCAACGCTGGTGCACGACTTCTAGCGTAACTTGCCATGAATAATATAATTGGTCCTGTAAGGACCCTTGGATAATGTTGTTCTTTATGTGTTTGAGTACATCATCCACGTCAAACCTACAAATCAACATCTGCAAGTTAGATAATATTTATAACTTATAACAATACAAATGAAAATAATAACTTTCGTTACCATAACGTTCCAGCAGGACGTTCGGGATCGATATTGGAAGGGTTAGACGCCCATCGAAATCATCGATCAAGGAATCGATATCTACCATATCATCCTCTTCATCAAATATCGGTGGTGACGATATTGGTGACGGAGGACGATATGGTGGTGGAGGCGGGGGAGGAGCTCCCGCTGAACCAGCCAACATCCCCCGATCTCTATAAACCGTCTAGCTCTCATTTTTTTTACGGTTTGTAAAAGTGTTTGTATGTGAAATGTAAACTTTGAGAGGATTTTGAGATTGTGATTTGTGTTGAAAATGAAACTGTTCAATGGGTTTATATAAATAGAACTTTCCAACGGGCATCCGTTGGGAATTCCAACGGATGCCCGTTGGAAAGTACGTCATCTCAACGAACGCAATAATTGACGTGACGTTCTGCATTTCCAATGGGAATCCGTTGGAATTCCCAACGGATGCCCGTTGGAAATGCGTGTTCCCGAGGCAACGGACGACTAAATGGCGATTCGTCTTCCTTTACAATGGCAATCCGTTACAATTTCCAACGGATGCCCGTTAGAAATTTTGCAGACTAGGTTAGGCATCATTACACTTTCTAACGGGCTTCCAATGGAAATTGTAACAGATGACCGTTGCAATGTTCTAACGGGCATCCGTTACAAATTGTCAACGGATGCCCGTTAGAATAGTTTCGACCGTTAAGGTTCCAACAGATACCCGTTGGCAAATTTGTAACGAGTGTCTGTTAGAATTTTCCAACGGATGTCCGTTAGAAATGTGGAAAACTTAGAATTTTTTTCTAAGTGTCGGGGGCGATTTCGTGTTTCAACGGGTATCTGTTAATAGTTTCAACGGATGCCCGTTGGTATTAGATAATTCTAATTTGTAATACATCAAACATCGTTCATATAAACTGTTCACTTGTATTAACATTTCGATTGTTCGATTACACATCATGGACGTTACACGTCATTTACATTACACATCATCTACATTTATTGTATTTACATTTCTTCTTCAGTAGATTCATCGATGGGCGAGTCTTCCTTCGATTGTTTATTGAATTCATCACCGTTTTCATCTTCAGCATCTTCTGATTCAACGTCTTCATAATTGCGTGTGAGTTCTCCATCTATGTCAGTTCTTGCGAGAATCTACTCGCGATCTGTATCAATTAAATGAATCAGTTGCGGATGATCGGGTTGCAACGGATCCTCTTTATCATCAGAGCTTATGATCCTTCGTGGCTTGATCTTTACTACGGCCCACCACTCCTCTCTTCGACGTTTAAATGTTGTTGGATATTGCACGTAACATACTTAATCTGCTTGATCTATTGTGATGAATGGATCATACTTACCATATTGTCGTGCCACGACAATTCCTCCCCAACGGTTTTTTCGTATTCCACGTCCTACAGCTAGGTCGAACCATTGACATTTAAAAAGCATCACCTTCAACCCAATGAGACCGAGATATTCCACTTGTATGATTTGGTGCAAAATGTCGTAAAAGCTATCACCTTATATATCACTATTAACACCAATTCCATAATTGTATGTGCTTCTATGTTTTCCGTGTTCGTACGTGTGGAACGTGTAGCCACGAGTAAACAAGATTGGCCAACACATGACATTTCGTGCGGAACCATTAGCCAAATCTTTTAACCATGTAAGAAGTCTTTCACCAGAACATTTCACATGTACGTAGAATAAAAACAAATTAATACTTTTATGATAAATGAAATTAATTTTAATAAATGTGTACACGAGTACTTACGTTGTCTCTCAACCACGAGTCATAATGTTGAACTTTCATGTCTGTGAGTTCATTTGCATTTAGATGAGGATATGTACCAAGTACTTCTTCATCAAATATCCTGTATAATGAAAATACGTTAAATTTGAATATATATATACATATATATATGTAAAAGATTGAAATTAATATGTACTAGTACCTTTCGAACAGTAATAACTCTTGACAATCTCATATTATATATGTGTGGACGTGATTATACTCCTCTGGTGTTAACCAATATTCCTCGGATTTACCTCCTGTACGTCAAATCGGTGTAAACATTTCAGCAATTATGCCAAACTGCGGATTATATTGATACAAATAGTTTGTGTGATCATCCTTTGCACGTCGTTCTTTCGTTTGAATATACGACTCGAAATAAAATGTGTTGAAATATGTGATTTCTTCCAGAAAGTATTGTTTGACCATAGATCCTTCGAGCGCTGCTTTGTTTTTTGTTTTTTTCTTTAAATGAAAGAAAAATCTTTAGAAAGGATACATCCATCTGAATTGAACTGGTCCACCGAGTATTGCCTCATCTGGTAAATGTATTGGCAAATGCTCCATGATATCGAAGAATGAAGGCGAAAAAACTTTTTCCAATGCACATAATACTTCAGAGATATTGTTTTTCATTAACTCCAAGTTATCCCTTTTTAAATTCCTCGAACATATATCTCTGAAAATATATAATGATTCCGCATAGCACATCCTGAACATTCCGTGGTAAGAACTCAACAAATGCAATTGGAATGAGCCGTTGTATGAAAACGTGACAATCGTGACTTTTCAATCCGATCAGTCTCGAACCAACAATATCCACATACCGAGCACTGTTTTATGCATATTCATCGGAAATTATTAAAGTCCTCTTTTAACAATTTTAATAATGTCGTTTTCGCCGGACCAGACAATCAGAATACCGAGACATGTGACCTTCTATCTCTTAATTCCAACTCAGATCGTCGACATATTGACTTCAAATCTTTTTTTGATTGTATATTATCCTTGGTTTTACTCGCCACATTCAAAATAGTATTTATCATGTTATCGAAAAAGTTCTTTTCGATATGCATAACATCTAAATTATGACATAATATCAATGATTTCCAGTATGGTAGTTCTCAAAAGATACTACGTTTATACCAGTTATGACATTCACCTTGACCTTTTGGTTTACGATGCCCACGATCTCCACCG
>CM071862.1:1609847-1652038 GCA_036759665.1 Gynandropsis gynandra
GGAAAAGCATCTGACACCATTTCCACATATGGATTGGTCGTTAATGCTTCATAAATAACTTCTTCATTTCGTTCTACTTGTGCATCTTGCACAATATCTCTAACACCGCAATTTTCACCGTGAAAAAACCAAATTTCGTAATTTTCAACAAACCACACCTTATAAAGATGTTTGCAAACAATTTCTTGACTTCGATACTTCATGTTTTTGCATCTTTTGCATGGACATAACATTGTCCCGCGTTCTTGACACAAAGGCTACATTGATGCGAAACTCGTGAATTGCTCCAATCCGTGTAAAAATTCTTCCGTAATCTCTTCAGTTATAGGATCTTTTCTTCTATATATCCACTCTCTCGATCTATATATATTTCGATTTGAAGAAGACGACATTTTTTTTAAAATACTTTTGTTATTGATGATTTGATGCAGTCTTTGGTATGATCTAAATAGTGAACATTCCAACGGACATCCGTTGGCAATAGCAACGGATGCCCGTTGCTCGATCACAGGAACTTATTACCTCGAAATTTACAATATCAACGGGCATCTGTTGCAATTTCTAACGGGCATCCATTGCAATATGCAAAGGACGTCTGTTGCAATTCTTTTCCCGGCTTCTAACGGGTCTTCCAACGGAGATTGCCAACGGATAATATCTGTTACTATCCGTTAAAAATCGCGACGCATTTCAACGGATATAACAACGAAGAGAATTCGTTACAACTCCGTTGAAATTTGTAATGGATTACAACGGATGTTGGTCCGTTGAAAATATCAACAAATCAGTTACAATCCTTTGCTAATTGCTTCAAACAGATGGATCCATTGCCCCGTTCTTTGGAAACAGTGAGTTTTTTTATAGTGATATTTTAGTAATTATATATCTAAGAAACAAATTAATAAATTAGTAAATAATTAAAAACAAAAAATATTTATATATTTATTTGAAATAAAAAATAAATAAACTATTAAAATTTGACAAATAATCTATTAAACAAATATTGGTTTTAGTTATATATATTATATAGTTATTTTGAAAAACAAATTTTGATTTTAAAATATTTTAATAAACTTATATTTTAAAAAACTACAATTACAAGTATTTAAAATTAGATATATTATTGTGAACAGATTTGGATTGAAAAAATTAATATTCATCATATCATTTACCTTTTCTAATTAATTTATATTTTTTATATATTTCAGATTCAATTTATCTCTTAATTATTATCTATTTTTTCTACAATTCAAATAAATAAATAATTTCGTATATATTAAAATTCTACAAAGAAAATGATCCATAAAAAATTAAAATATACAAATAAATAAAGATAATATCATAATTTGTTTTTAATTTACATATATTTTTCAACTCTATCGTTACAATATAAAAATTTATCACATAATGTTGAAATAAAAATATTAAACTTTGACAAAATAAGTATTAAAAATGTTTGTTTTTGTTATATATTATTTAAAATTAATTATCTTGAAAAACAAATTTTAAATTTAACATATTTTAATAAATTTAAATTTTAAAAACTATAATTATAAGTATTTAAAATTAGATATATTATTAAAAATAGAATGAACAAATAATATTCATCATATCATTTACCCTCTTTAATTAATGTTTATTTTCTATACAATTATATTCAATGTATCTCTTAATTAATTTTCATTTTTCTATAATTAAAATAAATAAATAATTTCTCATATATTAAATTTATACAAATAAAATAATCAATGAAAATATATAAATAAACGAATATAATATTATAATTTATTTTGAATTTATATATTTTAAAATTTATCGTTATAAAACAAAAATTTACTCGCACAATGCTATAACCTAGTAAGATTAATAATATTTTTTATTTCCAATATATTAATTGATTTGATAATTTTTTTAACTTTAATATTTATTAATAATTTTATTAAATTATATTCTTATTCTATTATTATTTATTTATTAACATTTTGATAACTCGTATATTTCATAAGCGAATTAAAATATAATCGACACCAAAATGTCCTAACCCATCTCATTAAAATTAAGAGTATGACTCAAATACATCCAAGATTTATGTCTAAATAAATCACGCCGACACGACAAACAATTTATTAGGTTGTTCAATTGCAAAAGGCGTGAAGTTTGATATTACATGAGGGCCTTGTGAACTTCATTGGAATTTTTATGGGCCCAATAAGGCCCAATAAAAAATGATTGAGTTCATCATCACAACCCAATCCTAATATAATCATATGCGAGTCACGCGGAAGAAGAGCGATGCAAATAAGGACTCTGTGAGTATAGGAGGTAAGGATAGTAAGGTAATTTTCGTTGCATCAAAAGATTAGGAGGTAAAACCAATTTTGAGTACAAATTAAATCTTAAATTTGATATTTTAGTTCTCTAAATCATAAATATATTGCATATTTGTCTATATATTTATATAATGAGTGTTTAAATAAGATTTATAATGTTTTTTATTTCCAATTTGACTATTAAAATCAATTTATTAAATGTGTATTTATATATTAACTAAATTTTCTATTTAGTACTTATGGATACGAATAGTTCGAATAATTGAGTTTGCTATTTGTATTTATTTGTATTTGTATTTGTCGAATATCTGATTTCATATATTTGTATTTGTATTAGCAGATATTCAAATTTTTCGGTTCGAATACGAATCGGATACGAATGCTTCGAATATTTTGTCTAACCCTAAAATAATATTAATATATCAATAAATATATGCATTTCTTATATATATATTCATCATATTTTTTAATATAACAACATTCGTATAAGGGAATTCCTACGATATATTTTCAAATTTGTCAGTTGATTAGGTTCACAAATCACAATCGAATTGCATTTTTTAAGACGTATAAAAGCTCGGTCAATTCAAAGATATCATAATTCAATGGTAGTTGCATAACATGTGTCAGCACGGGGAAATAGGAACGGAGGTGACTAAGATTATCCAAATCAATTGTGATTTACATTTATTTACTTATCATTTAAGTTTATAGTAAATAACAATATTTCTGCGTGAATTGATTATAGTTAATCTATTAATTATTTAAATAAAAATAAAAATATAATAGATTTGAATATGGAATTTTGATTTTAAGTTTTTGTAAAATATATTAATTAATTTGATAATTTTTAAACTTTATTATGTATTAATAATTTAATTAAATTATATTTGTGTTTTGTTATGAACATTTTATAGACGAACTAAAAATATAATCAACACCAAATATTCTAACCCATTTCATCACGTATAAGAAACTCAAATATATCCAAAATTTAATCTATATAAATCACGGCGAGAGGAAAAGCAATTTATTAAATTGTTCAGTTGCAACGAGACATTGCGAACTTCATTAGATTTTGTATGATCTAATAAAACCCAATATAATGGAAGAACTATGTAAATGAGGACTGTGTGAGTATAAGAGGTAAGGGTAATAAGGTAATTTTCGTTGTATCAAATGATTGGGAGGTAAATGTGTGTCCGGTGAGAGACGGACAGAGAGACACGCGCGAGAGGTAGGACCACGTGACCTTTTCTTCCCCTCTCGAATCCTCACACACGTTGAGAGTTCTCACGTGACTTCCCACGTGATCTCTGACAATTTTTATATATTATTTATTTTTCCTTCTTCACATTCTCTTTATAACGTTCCCTTCAATCGACCCTATCCCTTCTCTCTTCGTCCCTTTAATTTTTTCACTTCTATTTTCTTATGCAATTTAGTCGAATACGTATATATGATTTTATTATTACAACATGATTAATTGTGTATTATAATTTTTATATCATTTCTATCAATATATATATACCTTAAAAATATAATTTATAACAATTTATTTCTTTGTAATTTGATACAGTTTAACAAACAAATTATGATTACTTTGTACTAGAAAAATGTCGGTTGATTGCATATGAAATCGAATCTAAGAAAATGAAAGCATAAACACATGGAGGGAGCTTTTGCACATGGATGGACACACACGTGGGGCCAAAATTTTTAAATCGAATTATTGACCACAAAACTCCAATATTAAATTAGTAATATTGCATATTCTAATGTTTAATGGAACATAAGTCAATTTAATTATTGGTATAATCATGCATCGTAACCTTACAAAGCTTATAATTGGCCAAACATGGAATTTTGCGGTCTGTTGGCATTGGATTCTTCTGTTAGTTCTTCCTTACTATTTGTGATGTGACTATATTTTCTTTTATTTATTTATTTATTTATTTATTTTAGTTTCGTTTTTTTAAAACATTTTTCATAAAAGTTGTGTATATACACGTCATACGGTTTTCTTTATAGATGGAACGAGAATACACCATGATATATAATTATTAAAAAACATATATGTGTTGAAATTTTTAAGGATATGTAATTCATATAAACATACAAACACAAAAATATATATGTTTTGAATACAAGAATGCAAACAAATGTAAACATTATTAAATATGGCTATTCGATTCGTGGAAAATTACAATATATATATATATTTACTCTACAATTGTATATTCGTATTTCGAGAATAATCTAATCAAGTGGAAGATCATATACTCTTTCCTCAAGATATAGTGCGTAACATCATTCATTATCCATTTAGATGTTTTATTAATAAATAACATGTTCTTGTAAATGATTTCATCATAGAGAAATAATTGTCATGACACTCCGTCACATTTGACGTGAGAGCACGCGCATGAGAGAGCGCGTGGGAGTCTAGGAAGAACTTTCAAAGAGAGTATCCAATGATTGTAGAGAAGTCGATGGACTGGTCGTGGAGGTACAATATTACACCGCACGAGTGTGGTCTCGTGGGACCACATGATGCCACGTCGACAACTCCACCACGTGCTATTGCACGTGATAAGCTCGATGTGTCCCACGTGACCTCCACTCCATATTGTTATTCTTTTTTTTTCTCAAATTATATATAATATAATATGATATGATCGCTTTATTCCATATTTGCACCCACTTAAATTCATCAATTATTCAATAGGAATGCGATCAGACGAATATCTGGTCGGACCAACTTGAATTTTTGATACGTTCTTTTTGAAGCATTAGAGCATGGACCATATTGAATAATTGATGATATATGAAAGTTCAAATAACCTAAACCAGAAGATGATGGTTTATTACGATATCACCATCATTGAGCGTTTTAGTATTCCAAACATGTTAGATTAATCAGTTTTCGATATATATATATATATAATATTATATAACATGGAATTGAAAATGAAAAACATATATTTTAAGTATAGTTTTTTCCCATTTATAAGACGTTTTTGTAAGTTCACTCAAGGGAGGCGGTGCCACATAAAATGATGTCTCAAAATATCTAAGTTTTCATATATTTTTATATATATAGCCAAGCACCCACACCACACCCCACTAAATTAACTCATTCATTATATATTTTAATTAATCGAATATATTACACTTACGTGCACAGAAACACATGTATTTTTTGGAACACGTCTTCTTTTTTACCATTTGTAGACGTGTCAAATCATAATATATATGTGCTTTCTAATTAAAACTTAAATTTAAATTATAATTAAAATAATTGAGAAACTTAAGGGATAAAGTGCAGTGAAGGGTCCTTTTCTAATATCCTGCTACAACAGGGATTAAAGATATGGTGGTCACATGTTAAAACTTCCTCCTCTATTGAATAATGATAACAATAATAATTACGAAAATTAGTTGGAACGTAAAAATAATTCAAAATTATTATACGATAATGGTTTCTACAAACAAGCAAGCATAAAATATATGTTTTATTATTTTAGTCCAAAAAATAAAATCGTTTTCTTTTGATACATGTCTCTAAAAAATGATAAATCAGTTGTAAAGTATTATTAATTGTGTTTTCTAGTTGTTTTCAATATTTGTATGATACAATCAGGAGTAAATAATCACTCTATAAATAAAATTGAATTTTGAAGTAAGTAGGTCCAATAAATGTAAAGAAATACACACACTATAACATTATAGAAAAATAGGAAAGAGGTAAAAATAAAGAAAATAAATAAGTACAATAAAGCGAAGAATGGAGACATTTATGGTGGTGAATAATGGTACGTTTACATTAAAAAACAAAACCCGACCTGTCTTGTCTTTTGTCGCTGTTTGAGAAAAAAAACCGAAGAAATCTTAGTGATAATAGCATCATTAAAATAAAATTTACATCAATAATTAAAGTTGATATTAATTTTAAATATATCGCTACTTAATATCATCCTAATTTATGTAAAAAAATAACGTTATATATTTGACTGGTGAAATAAATAACACATTTAATTGGTAGACCAATAAATGATGATTTGGGGTTTTAATGCATGTTGGGTTCACAGGTGACCCCATGCAGTGATATATATTATTATATTATACATGTATTATTAGGCTCTGTGTAACCTACCAATGCGACACCGTATCTTACCATGTCCTCTTTGAGCCCACCGCCTCTTCCTACTCATTTCCTTTCACGCGCACAGCCACGCGTGTACTACACCTCCATCTCGTTGGACCCATTTTCCTATAATCTCTCTTCAATTATATCATTATTATTAAATGCAGAATTCGAAGAAAATTAACGAAAAACGATGTATTATACTCGAAACATTATTTTCTTTTATTGATTTGATGAACATTTTTTTGTTGCTTATTCATACATTTGTTATGTAACGAAGATGGTTTATGTTTTTTTTAAATAGTTAATATATTTTAGAATATATTACCCCTATCTTTTATTTAAATTTTGATTAATGTGAATATTTTTTTATTATAAAGTTTAATAATAAGATAAAAATACATTATGTTCATTTTTATATATATTCTATCATGGTGAAAATGGTTAACATTGATTACCACATTTTTAGATAGAGTTTGTTTATTCTAGATTCAAATCATTTATTTGAAAAAATAACCATATTAATTACAATTTAGAAAATATAGTCGATACTAAACTATATATTTTTTAAATATAAAAAATAAAAATTTGTATATGTTAAATGATATGAATTTGAAATAAGCTAGTAGAGATAAATAAAATCGGGGTTAGAAAAGCTGAAAATGTAGTCCGGGGCCCTTATATGGTCAGGAGATAAAACAAAGGCATCATAATCTCATGATGATGATTTATTTAATAATTCATTTATTTTCTTCACCAAAAGCAAGAGCGCGTGGAATGCACCGTCTGGTCAGTTTCCAACCGCAGCTTTTAAGACCCTAAATATGGTCAACGGTCAATGGGCGAGAAAGCCGCTTTCGTAGTGAAAAGCTCCGACGGTTTGCTTTTTAAGCTCATGGTGTGTTTTGAAAAAGAGCTTTTCTTTTTTTTTTTACTTTGTGGTAAAAAGTTAAAATTTTCAATTGTTTGTAATAAATGAGAATATCCTTTGGAAAATCTCACAAATATTGAGATATTACTGAGTTACATGCTTTGACCTTGAACTTGCAATAAAATTGGGTTACGGCATTTAAGAGCATTGTTAAAAAACGGAAATGAAACATAGAGGCTCGACTGTTTGACCGCGGTAGATAAAGACTAACCAAATAGGTCATTTTTTAACCGTGGTTAAGTTAAAAAAAGAATAGGTTTTTGCAGTATATATCATCATTGAGCTAACAGAGGTCTCTCTGACACAATTCATCATTGAAACCCAAAGCCCCCACACCCAATGTCTCTCTAAAACTGTGTATATATAGTCATTTCTTTGAACTGTACTTCTGCACAATTGCAGAGGAAGTGGCACACCTCTGTTCCTAGAGAGAGAAAGAGAAAGACAAAAACCTCTCCTGTTTTTTCATTTATCTCAGAATCCGACCACCGGAAAATCTTGTCAAGCCGGGGAAAGGGAAGTTCTTTCGAGCGTTGAGAATGGGTGAAAGAGATGATGGGTTGGGTTTAGGTTTGGGGCTTACCCTAAGTTTAGGGTTTGCTCATCAGAATGAGCCTTCTCTCAGACTGAATCTGATGCCTTTGGCTTCCACTCCTCACATGCAAAACCCTAATACTCATCGCCAGAAGATTCAGAACTCTTGGACGCATGTCTTTCAATCCTCTGGTAATTCTTTTCTTCTCTTTTATTGGAATGCATGAATGTCTTGAATCTGTGTAAATGTTATCTATTTCTATAATCTATTATTTTTGCATTTTCCAGTTTTATTTTCCCGAAAAGCTTTCTCTTTTATGCAAAGGATTATGTTTTCCTTTAAAATCGTTTCTATGTGTCAGATCCGATCTTAAAATAGTACATAACACAAATGCAAGACATTTTTTTCTACTGTATTTATCCAAATATGTTCTTCCTAAAGTGTCGTACATGATTTACTTCCTGAAACAGACGAACGTATGCGTTGTTCTGTGCGTTTCTCTTATGAGTTCTTTAGTGCTGTTTAAGTTAATTCTCAACAAGATACTGCCGAATCTAACCTTGAAATGTTCTCATGCAATCCTTTTTTAACGATCTCTTTTTCTTATATGTGAGATACTGTTTCAGACAGAAGATCCGACGCAAGATTGTTTATGAGGGGCATAGACGTGAACAGAGCTCCTACAATGTCGCCGGAGGCGGCGGTTGACGTTGAAGAAGACGGTGGCGCGTCGTCTCCTAACAGCACCGTCTCCAGCTTAAGTGGCAAGAGGAGCGATAGGCCTGGTGGTGTCGACGACAACGACGCCGAGAGAGCTTCTTGCTCTCGCGGCGGCGGAGTAGGCAGCGACGATGAAGACGGTGGAAACGGCGATGGGTCGAGGAAGAAGCTCCGGTTGTCGAAGGAACAGTCTCTTGTTCTTGAAGAGACTTTCAAGGACCACAGTACCCTGAATCCGGTCAGTGGCAGTTTCGTTAATTTATGTGTTTTCTATGGGCATATTTGTATATTTTGTTTTGGCTTTGACGGATTTATTTTACTTTGCAGAAACAAAAGCTGGCGCTGGCGAAGCAGTTGAATCTTAGGCCGAGACAAGTGGAGGTGTGGTTTCAGAACCGAAGGGCAAGGTTCGTAATTATATCTCATCTCTAAGGGCTTTATCGGAATATTCCATAAAAATGTCAGAAACTTCAGTAATTGCTATGATGGAGATGTTATTGTCTTTCTCTCCGTCTGCAACTTGCTCTGCTTCTTCACATTTCCCCTCTTCTGTAATAACACAAGAGCATTTGGACTTAACGTCGTATGTACGTGTATATATGTGTGTGTATATATATAGGACGAAGCTGAAGCAGACGGAGGTGGACTGCGAGTACCTCAAGAGGTGTTGTGAGAATTTGACGGAAGAGAATCGGAGGTTGCAGAAAGAGGTGACGGAGTTGAGGACTTTGAAGCTTTCGCCGCACGTTTACATGCACATGAAACCTCCCACAACTCTAACAATGTGTCCTTCATGTGAACGGGTCGCGGTTTCTTCCTCATCGGCCGCGTCTCCTTCATCCTCGGTCGCCGTCAGACCAACCCCTAAACGGCCAATGCAGGTCAATCCGTGGGCTGCAATTCATCTACAACAAAGGCCGGCCACATGATCGCTCTAAACATGGAAATTTTTCCGAATAGAATAGTCTTAATAGATGATCTGGGTGATGTTTCTGAAGGAGGGTTTCTTATGATTCTTTCAAATCTCATTTGCTTTTAACGTTTATGTATTTTTAAAGATAATTTTAGCAGAAGAGATGAAAGCATTAGATTGAGCCGTGATAAGTAAAACATGCTGGACACAATGGAATTTAAAGCCAAGACGTACATGTATGAGTAAGAATGGTCATTAAAACAACTTGTAATTGAAAAACCGACAAATGCTCAATTGGGACCACCCACTGGATGAAGATCATCGAATCTCTTACAGGACACAATAAGATATGGTTTTAATATCGAAGAACAGTGAGAGAAAGCATGAGCTGCAATTGGTGTCAGAAAAAGAATTCGAATAAAAGAGACTCAGTAGACAAGCGTGTGTTGTTTTTATTTTTATTAGGACGACGACCCATTATCCAAATGTTTAATATTTTAATATGAAATTAAGTTTGTCATTTAACTAAAATGGAAATTCAAATAAGTGGTGAGCATTTGTTGTTCTAATACTTAGTAGCTCATGAATAAAATTGATGAAATCATGAGTTTAATACATTCTTCCCTTCTTAATATTGTGCAAACAAGAAAGAAAATAAGGATGAACAAATGTGTGTTTGATCAGTTCTCTACCTCACTGTGTTTACTCTCTGTTTTTGGGTGAAAATGAGCAATGAATCAAGTCTGAAAATTGCACTGAATAATACCTTGATATTTCTTAGGTTGATAACATAGATATCCGATGGTCTTTTAAAAATAAAAACGGTAAAGATTTTAACAACCTCTGACACAAGGAATCTTTTTGTGCCAATATTAGTCTGTTATAACCTCCAATTTGTTGTAATTTTGCTCATCCCGGTTTGTTATTTTTCCCCCGTGCATGTGCTGCTGTCTCTTGGCATGAAATAGATCTTCAACCGGGCTTCGTGCGTTTGTGGGCTTCTTCACGTTGGGCCGCGTCTGCAAGCTTCTGGCCCTGTTTGCTGATGGGCTTGACTCGTGCAGCCCGGTCCACCATCAGCTCCTCTTCAACTCCCTCGAGCTTCAGAACTCCAGAAGCTTCTCCCGCAGCAGCTCCCGTCTTCGACTTGTCGCCTTCGAGCCAGATAGCAACCTCATTCTCCCTCCTGTCTCGTCGAGGCGCGACACCGAGTTTCTGTTGCAGCTCGCAGAACCTCCCCGGCGGCAACGGCTTCTTGAGGATGTCGGCGATCTGCTCCTCCCCGCGAACAAACCGTAAGTCCACACTACCTTCTGCCTGCGCTTCTTTAACAACATGAAATCGAACTTTATATGTTTAGTGCGCCGATGATCTATCGGATTTTTACCGATAGCAATCGCGGCTGTACTGTCGCTGTAAATCGGAACTCCGTCGTTCATCTGAAACCCTAATTCCGGAAATAACCTAGAAAGCCACGTAGCATGATTCGTAGCAGCGCTTAGGGCCATATACTCAGCTTCAGCGGTCGATTGTGCCACAATCGACTGCTTCTGAGTCTCCCAACTAAACACTGAGCTTCCGATGGTAAAACAGAACCCACTGGTACTACGCATGTCAATTAGGTTCCCAGCTAGGTCTGAGTCTGCGTACCCAACCAGTTCCGAGTGTTCAACCCTTTCAAATTTCAAGCCATAGTCTCGTGTCTCTTTAATGTACCGTAGGACTCGTTTTGCATTCTGTAAAATTCATACTGTCGGTTTTTTTATTGCTTCTTGACATGTACGAAGCCGCGAAGGCCAGGTCCGGCCGTGTAGCAGCTAGGTATAAAATACCTCCAACCATACTCATGTACTCCGTATGCAAGGTAATTTCTTCGTCGTCTTCTGTTTCCTTGCAATTCAGAGTCAAGGGGGTACTTACCCCCTTTGAGTCCAACATGCCGAACTTCGAAAGAAGTTGGGTCGCGTATTTCTCTTGACCCAGAAATATGCCATTCTTAAAACTCTTAACTTCAAAGCCTAAGAAAAACTTTAAAGAACCCAAATCGCTCATCTCAAATGCTGAGCTTAGCTTGGCCTTAAAATCCTTAATTAATCTGTAACAACTCCCTGATAGAATTATGTCATCGACATATAAACATATCAAAAGAATGTTACCTTCCTTAACTTGCACGTACATAGCTGCGTCGCAATAGCTCCTCGTGCACCCTTCCCTTAGGAAAAACTTGTCAATTTTGCTATACCAGGCCCTCGGTGCCTGTTTCAAACCGTAGAGTGCCTTGTTAAGTCGTAAAACCTTATGTTCAAACCCAGTTACCTCATATCCGGGTGGCTGCTCCACGTACACCTCTTCTTCAATTTCCCCGTTCAAAAATGCCGACTTGACATCCATCTGATGTAGCGGCCAATCTTTCTGTGCTGCCACGGCTATCAAGGTACGAATTGTGTCGTGCCTTGATACCGAGGCAAATGTCTCGTCATAATCCAACCCGTAGGTTTGTGTAAAACCCCGAGCTACCAATCTTGCTTTATATTTCTGGAATCTTCCCCTTTCGTCCGTCTTAACCTTATAAATCCATTTGACCCCTATCACTTTCTGATTAGCAGGTCTGTCCGTTAGATACCACGTCTCGTTTTTATGTAACATTTGCATCTCTGTGTCCATTGCCTCCTTCCATTCTGGGTGCTTTAGGGCCTCTTCATATGAAGTAGGTTCTATTGTTGCCATATAACAACTCTCTTCTGGTTGTAAATCCTCTGTTTCTTCCGTGGTACGGTATAGATCACTTAGACATCGTGTTCTATGTATTTCTCGGGATGACTCACTGGAACTACCAGTGTTGGATCCCTGGGATGTAGGCGTATTAGATAATGTGAATTGCAGAGGAGTACCTGGGGGTGTACTCCTCATGCTACTCTCACTATCCCTCACCCTAGACTGTCCAGAAGTGCTTCCAATTTCTACCAAAGGTGTAGATACTCCTTCCAGGTCTTTAGAGCTATGCGGGTTCGGGAAGACCAGTGTATTAGGAACTTCCTTCCCCCTCTCCTTCGTATTCCAATCCCAGCCTTTTTCTTCGTCAAAGATAACATCTCTAGTCACTTCAACCTTTCCCGTCTCAATTACATACACCCTGTAGCCCTTGCTTTGACTACTATACCCCACAAAAACACCAACCTGCGACTTGTCGTCCAGTTTCCCTCGTTTCTATGCTGGTATCAACTTGTAGCATAGACACCCAAAGATGCGTAGATGTCCAATAGAGGGCTTATGCCCACTCCAGACTTCCAAGGGAGTCTTATCCTCCAGTGCCCTTGTAGGCAACCGATTCTGTATGTAGGTTGAAGTAAACACTCCCTCTGCCCAAAATTTATTAGGCATATTCTTGTCCTTCAGCATACATCTCATCATTTCCATGAGAGTGCGATTCCGTCGTTCAGCCACTCCATTCTGCTGTGGCGTATATGCCACAGTCAGCTCTCTTTCTATTCCCTTGTCCGCCAAGTAATCTGAGAATTCTTTCGAATTGAACTCAGTCCCTCTATCCGACCTCAATTTCTTAATCTTCTTCTCCATTTGATTCTCCACTTGTGTTGCAAACTTTCTGAAAATTGCGAACACATCTGACTTGAGTCGCAAGAAATACACCCAAGTCATGTGGGAGTGATCATCTGTAAATGTTAACAGATAGATACTCCCATCAAGTGATGGTGTTGCCATTGGTCCACACAAGTCTGTGTGGATCAAACCCAATATCTGCTTTGCCTTATACTCCGAATGCTTAGGGATTTCAGTCCTGTGTTGTTTTCCGTTAGCACACCCTTCACACACGTCCTTCACCACCTCAATCTGTGGTAACCCTTTTACCATCTGGTCTCTTTGTAGCTTCTGCAAATTATGAACCCCCGTATGTCCCAAATGCTTATGCCATAGGTCTGAGGCGCTCATCTTTGCCTCGGCTACTCTTGCCTCTTCTTTAACAATCCTCCACTTTAGAGGATATGCTTTCTTCACCATTGGAACTTCAACCACCTTAGTCCCAACTTTGTCCTTAATCAAACATTTGCGTTCTGTGAACACAACTTCATACCCGTTCCTTACCATTTGCGGCACACTTAACAGATTTTTGTCCAGCCCCGGTACTAGAAAGACATCCTTAATAACCTTAATGCCCTTCTTCGTATTAACTCGAATGTCCTCCTTACCGGCAGTGGTTAGAACTTCTCCATTTCCAACCTTTATAGGTACTCTAAAGTACCTATCTAGCGTTGTGAAATAACTTGCGTGCTTAGTCAAATGATTTGTAGTCCCACTGTCTACCAACCATACGTCGTCCTCAAAAACTTCATGAATAATGTGTGCTGCCGTAAACAGTAGGTTCTCTTCTTCATCTTCTTTTTTATTTAGATTAGCTTAATTTTGTGGTTGTCTTTTGTTCTTGCAGTCACGTGAGAAATGACCAACTTTTCCACACGTGAAACGCTCTTTCTTAGTCTTGTTTTGCTTGCTTTGTTCTCCTTGGTTTTGCTTGTTTCTAAAGAAACACTGGCTCTCGTTGTGATTATCCTTTTTGCAAATGCTGTAGTAGCCTTTCCCCTTAGATTTGTATCCGCCTTTTCCATAAGATTTCTTACTAGACTCAGGTCTGCCTTGGCTGACCTTAAGCCCTTTAAACTTCGCCTGAAATGCTCCTTCCAGGTTTCCTCCGTGTCTGTCTTCAAGTCTCGCTTCTTGAGACTGAAGAGAGATGACCAACTCTCCCACCGTGAGTGTGGTGAGATCCTTGGTCTGCTCAATGACCCCAACATACGGGTCAAAACGCTCCTACAGCGAGCATAGTATTTTCGACACAAGTGCATTCTCCTTAATATCATCTCCATACACCCTCATCTCGTTAGCTAGTTCACTTACTTTGTTTGCAAACTCTTTTATAGTCTTCTTATCTCCTTGTTTTAGCGTGTAATAATTAGCTCTTAGACGCTGGAGCTTGATCATAGCCGTTTTTGGGTCCCCTAGGAACCTCTCCTTGAGTAGATCCCAAGCTTCTTTTGACGTCTCGCACACGGAAATGTGCGCTGCAAATATTTCCTCCGTTACTGCGCTGAACAAAAGTTGCAATGCAGTTTGGTCTTTAGCTTCTAGCTCTTCCCACACTAGAATAGCCTTCTGCACCTCCTCTCCCATAGGAACTCCTCCAGTAACTGGTTTTCGTGGTAGTCCTTCTGTGACTACTTTCCAAAGCTGCTTTGACCTAAGCAACGCTTTCATCTTAATGAGCCATAGATTATAGCTCTTACCGTCGAATATGGGAATCTGTGGTACGTTCTGCATCTTTTGGTTTGTTGCTTGTGCTGTGTATCCTTGTGCTGATTTTTGTGCTTGTCTTGTGCTCGTGCTTGTGCTCCCTCCCGGCCTTTAGATCCGAAAGGCTCTGATACCAATTGTAGTTCTAATACTTAGTAGCTCATGAATAAAATTGATATAATCATGAGCTTAATACATTCTTCCCTTCTTAATATTGTGCAAACAAGAAAGAAAATAAGGATGAACAAATGTGTGTTTGATCAGCTCTCTACCTCACTGTGTTTACTCTCTGTTTTTGGGTGAAAATGAGCAATGAATCAAGTCTGAAAATTGCACTGAATAATACCTTGATATTTCTTAGGTTGATAACATAGATATCCGATGGTCTTTTAAAAATAAAAACGGTAAAGATTTTAACAACCTCTGACACAAGGAATCTTTTTGTGCCAATTTTAGTCTGTTATAACCTCCAATTTGTTGTAATTTTGCTCATCCCGGTTTGTTATTTTCCCCCCGTGCATGTGCTGCTGTCTCTTGGCATGAAATGAATCTTCAACCGGGCTTCGTGCGTTTGTGGGCTTCTTCACCCTGGGCCGCGTCTGCAAGCTTCTGGCCCTGTTTGCTGATGGGCTTGACTCGTGCAGCCCGGTCCACCATCAGCTCCTCTTCAATTCCCTCGAGCTTCAGAACTCCAGAAGCTTCTCCCGCAGCAGCTCCCGTCTTCGACTTGTCGCCTTCGAGCCAGACAGCAACCTCAGCATTGCTTGAAGATAACAGAAGCTAATTTGTCAATGATTGTTGTTGGGCGCCATGAAACCCTTGAAAGTCTCGAGCTTGGACAACACAATTAAGGGTTGATGATGCTATGAGGGCCGTAGCCTTTGAGTAAAATATTAAGATTTGTGGAGTAAAATAGTCAATTATGACGCGAAGCTTTGACCAAATATTGTCCAAAACTCATTCATCTCCAATTACTTATGGGTGGCCAAGCATCGGATATCGAAAATTTAGGATCCTTGCTCGAATATGGGAATATCCGAACCCGAAATTTTTTAATATTTGAGTATATATCAATCCGGATTCGGATCGTGTTCGAGTAGCCAACCTTACCAGATTTAACAACAAAGGTATTTTCGTAATTACAATAAAATTAAGAGTATTTTTGTGTATATATATATATATTAAATTCGGATATTCGTTTGTGAGATTGAAAAATCTGATTCTGAACCCATGAATATTTGTTTGTGAAAGGAAAAATTTGAACCAGCGGTTTAATAATTCTATTACCTGAATCACACATAAGAATTTAAATGAATTTCGGATCAATACGAGTTTTTTTTTGATAAATTGCTTATCATTGATAAATATGCCATTGGAAATCAGTATAAATATGATAACTATCTTTTGGTAAGACATATCATATGAAATGGTTTTATACATCAATTAAATGTCTGATTGGTGGACACACAAACGCGACGTTTTCTGACGACTGTGGACGAAATGAAAAGTGATTGGTGAAATCGCAATCACCCACAAACGCATTTAGTCGTGAAATTTTGAAATGCATGGAAAATGTTGTGATTATGATTACATTTGGTGACGATTTAACCAAATGATAAAATACCCCTCAAACTTATATAATCAACAAAAAACATATATATATATATATACACTTATGTCTATAGATGTATATATATACATATAAAAATACATATGTATACACATGTATATATATACACAATATGTACAAGTATATACATATGTATATGCATATATACACGTATATTTGTACACATATACATATATATATATATATGTACATGAATTCGTACAAATTTAGATATATGCATATTTATATCTATATATATATATATAACCACAAAATACATTTATATTCAAGTATATATACCTATATATATATACACATACATATATATATATATATATGGAAAATATATGTATATACCTGCATATATATATATACATATACACAGATATACAAACACAAAATACATGTCTATATGTGCATATATATATATATATATCTACATATATGTGTATGTAAATATTTTGAAAATTTATAAAATTTGTGAATTGAACTAAAAAAATTGAAAATTATAATTAAAATTATTTGAAAAATTTTAACAAATTAAATAAGTTATTTTATTAATAATAAATATTATTTTTGGTAATTTTATTCTAAATGCAATTATATCTTTGTCTTCAAATCACAACAATTCACAATCAGTACAAAACGTAATGATTACACCAGTTAGATAACGAAATATAATTTTTGATAATTTTGTTTTAAAACATAAACACAATAAATTCTTAAAATTCTTTCCAAATTGCAACAACTCGGAATTGTTACAACACGTATTAATTTCACAAATCAGACTAAATGAAACAGAACGCCACCAAACGAAAACAGAAACACTATTAATCGTAAACACAAACTCATCGATTGCGTTGGATAATGCTCCCAAAATTGATTGCCTTGGATGTCTCAAAAGACTGATATTGGTCTTAATGCAGCTTCAAATTTTATGAATAATCAATCTTGAACCTTTTTTCATTCGTGAATTAAGAAATAACACTACAAATTGGGAGATTTCAAGATTCTCAAGAATATGATAGCATCATTAAGCAATACCACATTAAAAATTAGTTGAACAAAACCATATTCATGGATTCCCTTTTGAAGAAATTTCTTAATTTTCCCTTTGGTACTTCATTTAATTTTATTCACAAAAAACTACATGACCATATCAAACTAAGTAACTACAGATGTAAAATGGGATGTATTTATACCTTATAATAAGAGTGACATCAAGCAATTATTCAAGAAATATCCATAGCATCAATAATCTCAAAATGCATTTGTAAATCAGGAAGTCTATCAGCAAAATAGAACCTTTCGCAGACCTGAATTTTCCCACCAGACTTTTCAGCTTCGGATTTTAACAATCGAACCAACTCGTCTTTCTCTTCACATATCCAACCACGATGCTCATCACACCATTGTCTAGGGGTTCCATGGAGGACAAAACGGATCGCATTTACTCCTCGTAAATGGCATCGAGAGATCCTTTGAATGACATTGTTATCGGTTATGTAAGCACCTGATGAGTTCAATCCCACATCGATGTAATGAAACTCGGAAATGCTACTAAGAAAGCTTTGTATGGAGGCCGGAATGATCTGAATTTTCTCTTCGTTGCTTAGGGTTTCTTCCATTAGAGATTGTTCTTGAATATCCAAGAAACTGAGTTCACTTGTAAGCTGGTTAAGCACAACCCCACCTTTGCTAAACCCCATCAAGATTGTATTTGGACAATGTGAATCTAATACAACCTGTTTAATCGAACATACTTCTTTGGCATCCTTCAAAATGATGTTTTTCGCCTGAGACATTAGGCATGTCAAAAGGGTTCATTTCATATTGAACATGTGCTTGAAATATAAGCTTTAGAAATCATCAGAAGCAATTCAATAGATTTAAAAAAAAAGTTAAAACTTTACCCAAAAAAGTTCATGGCTTTCATGTATGACCTCTAGAGTAGCAAATATGATTAGACCTAACTAATCTTAAAAGAAGGTTTGTCAAATATCATTATAGGAATTCATAAGTTATATCCTAATGGATATGAAACAATACAATATATCATTTCCTATGCATTTAAGCTCGATCTTGGAGCATGGAAATCGCAATCGAGGGCCATCATTGAAACATTCAAATTGAGACAAATCAGACTCTAATACCACGACAAATATGGATTTAGACTTAATAATTAATCACAAAAACAGATTAAATTCTATGATTACCAAATACCGTATATAGATACAAACTCGGTCCTAAAGCGTAGACATTGCAATCGCGTGACATGACAAAGGGCTAAGGATTAAAAGCAATTAAACATGAGTGAAATACCTCTTGAATGCAATTGGATAAGAGGGAGAGAGTTGATGAAGAAGCTGGAAACCCATTTGGGGAATACGATTTTGGTTCTCCCCAATGATTCACAGATGGAACAAAATCCTTATAGACAGCAAAAGGACCATTAAAGATGGAAGCTTCAACAATCCAAGCATTAACAGAATTACCAAATTTAGAAACAATGATCTCAGCTACTTTCTGCAAATCATACATCTTCTCGATCACGTGATTTTTAGACCCTCGAACTTTGTCCCCGTGAAAGAATATCGCATTCGCTGAAGGTATCTGTTTATCAAATGAACAAATTTCAATGGCCAATATGCAAGAAACAGACATACACACGAATCAAACGAATAGTCTGCTGAAATTTAACAGCAAAGGTAAAAAATAAAATAAAAAATAAAGCTTTCACCGCTAGGGTTCCTGAAGAAGAAGAAATGCAAAGAGATGCAGCAACTCTGTAATAATTCCGTGTACTTGAACCCAATGGAACCTTCAAAACGCCCGACCACCGGTTCATGATCAGACTAGCTCTC
This sequence comes from Gynandropsis gynandra, assembly GCA_036759665.1. Lineage (NCBI taxonomy): Eukaryota > Viridiplantae > Streptophyta > Magnoliopsida > Brassicales > Cleomaceae > Gynandropsis > Gynandropsis gynandra. The sequence continues at coordinate 1,629,201 of CM071862.1, forward strand.
ACTTAGCCGCCAACAAAAAAAAAAACGTTTTTAATGAGAATTTGACATTGAGGGGGCATTTTGACGAACAACTCGTGGGCAATTCATGGAAAATGGATTAAACCTTTTTGTATGAAGGGATTATACGTAGAAACGTGATCGAATGCAACTTTGAGTCAGATCCTGTTCTAGAAAATCGAGGAAAGATCGAGGAGTTGTACCTTCTGAAATTCCAAAACTAACGGCTCCTTTGATGCTTTTGCAGAAATGTGGACTTAAGGCCCGAGAGGTATATATTTGTTGAATTAAACTTTTTTTTCTAAGTTAAAATTAAGTTTTGTATTAAATTGAATATTGGGTCAAAAATTATTTTTGGATTATGATCCAATAAATTATATTTTGGACCAAATTCAAATTTAATTTTGTGATCCAATTTTTAGTAACTTTAAACTATAAATATCTAGATTTTTATATAAAAAAATCTAGATATTTAGAATAAAAAATATGATATTTTGTTAGATTTCAATAGAATTGTAATACTTTATTTTGGATAATTTGGTGAATAGTTGTAATCATGGGGTTATAAATACCCCTCCCCTTCATTTTGTATCAACTAAGCAAAAATTAAGAAATAAAGAGTCTTCTAAATATAAGTCTTCTTCTAAGTGTTCTTCTTCTTTCTTACTTAGAGTTCAAGTTTTCTTTCGAGTTCTTCTTCGGTTCTCTCGAGTTCTTCTTCGGGTTTACGGTCTAGGGCCAGTGCTAAGCACTTGTGAAAGGGTCTTCCTTTCTTTACATGGTATCAGAGCCTCTTTGATCTGATACTCGTCGAGATCGTAGGTTAAGAGCTCGGGTCACTCTAAGTATGGAGTCTTCTGGTCGTGTTGTTGGATTGGGTGTAGAAATCCTAACTCAGTCCAATTACTGGAGTTGGAAATCTTGCATAGAGTCGTACTTAGAAAGTGAGGACTTATGGGAGATTGTTGGAGGTAACAATACCGCTGCTCCAACGGAGGGTGCTGCAAGTGCCGAAGAAAGAAAAGAATGGAGGCGGAATGACGCTAGGGCGAAGTTTGCTCTAAAGAAATCAATATCATCACAAATGTTCGAGCATATCTCAGAATGCAACACCGCTAGTGAGATATGGAGAACATTGGACCAGTTGTTCAACAAGAAGAATGAGGCTCGGTTACAATTCTTGGAGACGGAGCTGGCGAAACGCCAAACAGGGGAGTCATCCATCTCGCAGTTCTTTGTGAAGGTAAAAAATCTGTGCTCTGAAATTAATCGTTTGAATCATGATGAGAAAATTTCAGAAGCACGTATGAGGCGGTGTATTGTTCGAGGTCTACGACCTGAATATACACCATTCTAACATCCATTCAAGGATGGGCTCAACAACCTTCAATCGAAGAGCTTGAAAATCTTTTTATCTTCACAAGAATCCTTGGCTATGCAAATGGCTGGTGTTAAAGTAAGTGGTGACTCCAGAAGTGCCTTTGTGGCACGAAAGCAACGTAGTTTCAAAGGGGGAGCCAAGGAGAAGACCGATGCCAAGAAATATGAAGACCGTGGAGATTCTCCAAGGTAGAACAAAAATCGCGTGAAGTGCTACCGGTGTGGAAAAGGGCATATCAAGCGAGATTGTCGAGTCAAACTTAAGCAAACAAATATGGCAGAATCAAAAGACATTACTGAAGAAGAAGAGTGGGCAAAATGCTTCACGGCGGAGACCACTGTAAAAGGTACGTCTACATCACATGCTTCATTCTCTGAGTGGATTGTAGATTCGGGTTGTAGTCACCACATCACGGGAGATGAGAAGCTATTTTCCAGCACCCGCCACCATGAGGGAAATGAAGCTATCATCACGGCCGACAACTCGGTTCACCACGTAGAGAAGGAAGGTACCGTCGTCATAAATGGAACAGAAGGAGGTCCAATCACACTGAAGAATGTTTACCATGTACCGTCGTCATAAATGGAACAGAAGGAGGTCCAATCACACTGAAGAATGTTTACCATGTTCCTGGAGTAAAGAAAAATCTTCTCTCTGTGGTGAATGCAGTTGATTCAGGTAACTATGTTTTATTTGGCCCAAGAGATGTGAAATTTCTAAGGAATATAAAAACCTTAGAAGCTGATATAGTTCATACCGTTGCACGAGTTAAGAACCTATACGTTTTATCGGTTTCAAGCTCATATGTGGATAAAATGAGCTGTAATGATAGTGCATCAATTTGGCATGCACGTCTTGGTCATATTAACATGACCAAGCTCAAGGTTATGGTGCAGAAAGATTTGGTATTTGGTCTCCCCAAGTTGAAGAGCTTTGATGAAGGAAAAGTTTGTGAAGGTTGTCAATATGGTAAGTCACATAGGCTACCATTTGACTCCTCCACTTCACGGTGAAGTGCTCCTCTAGAGAAGATTCATAGTGACTTGATGGGTCCAACAAGAACAGCCTCATACTCTGGCTATCGATATATGCTGATATTCATTGATGACTTCTCACGGTACACTTGGGTGTATTTCGTAAAGGAGAAGTCAGAAGTTTTCTCCAAATTTCAAGAGTTCAAGGTTACCGTGGAAGGAGAGTTGGGGCATAAGATAAAGTCTCTAAGGACGGATAACGGAGGTGAATATGTATCGGAGGAGTTTCACTCATTCTGCAAACAACAAGGCATAAAAAGAGAGAGAGACCTGTGTACACACTCCTCAACAGAATGGAGTGGCAGAACGGAAAATTCGACATCTCACCGAGACATGTAGGAGTTGGCTGCATGATAAAAATCTGCCAAAGGAGTTATGGGCAGAAGGCATGAAGTGTGCATCATATGTTATCAACCGGATGCCACTTAGCCCGAATAATATGAAGTCACCATATGAGATGATACACGAGAAGAAGCCAACGGTGAAACACCTAAGGATATTTGGATCTATCTGCTATGTTCACGTGCCTGAGCCCCAAAGAAGTAAGCTTGAGGCTAAAGCCAGGAAATGCATATTTGTTGGCTATGATGACCAAAGAAAAGGATGGAGGTGCATGGATCCAAATACACACAGGTGCATTGTCTCACGAGATGTTGTCTTTGATGAAATCTCTTCCTACTACGGCCCAGGTCGAGTTATTCTCGAGCAACAAGACTCAAGTGCCAAGACAATTAGTTCACCATCACAACATGGTGACGATAGCTCTTCACATGAGGTGCATGAAGAGAGGGGGAGCCAAAATCAAGCTGAAGAACAACAAAGTCAAGGATCTCTAGCTAGCCAGCGAACTAGAAGGACCATTGTGAAGCCGGCCAGGTACAGAGATGATGACTTTGTTACTACTTACTCATGTTTCTTTGCAGCTCCACTTGATGAGGATGAGCCATCTTCATATGAAGAAGCAAAAGGCAAAATTGAGTGGGAGAATGCAATGAAGGAGGAGATGGATGCACTCAAGAAGAATGAAACTTGGGATTTAGTTCCGAAGCCAGATGATGTTCAGCCTGTGTCTTGCAAATTGGTCTATAAGATCAAAAGAAAAGCTGATGGAAGCATTGGGAGGTACAAGGCAAGGCTGGTGGCTCGAGGATTTTCTCAAAAATATGGAGAAGATTATGAAGAGACGTCTAGTCTGGTGGCAAAAATGACTACGGTACGTGCGATCTTATCTTTAGCTGCAAGCTTTAATTGGAAATTATGGCAACTTGATGTCAAGAATGCATTCTTATATGGAGAATTGGATAAGATCATCTACATGGAGCAACCGCCGGGTTTCATATCACAAAAGCATCCTGAATATGTTTGCAATCTCAAGAAAGCTCTTTATGGGCTTAAGCAAGCACCTCGAGCATGGTATGGAAAATCGCTCAGTACTTGCTATTTTGCGGATATGTGGCTTCGGATTCTGACCCAAGTTTATTTTTGAAAAAGCAAAAGGGTATCCATGTTATTGTTCTCCTATACGTGGATGATATGATAATCACAGGCAATGATGACACGGAGATTACTCGCCTTCAAGAGGATATGTCAGTAAGATTTGAGATGAAGAGACTTGGAGAGTTGAACACCTTTCTTGGGTTAGAAGTCCAGAAGATGAAGAATGGAATCTTTATTGGACAACAAAGTTATGCCAAAAGAATCGTTGAAAGATTCGGAGTCAAGGAAGGAAAAACCCGTTCAACTCCTCTTGATGTCAATATAAAGCTCAAACGTGATGAAGGCTCGTTGTTGCCTGATCCTAGGCCTTATCGTGCTCTTTTCGGGAGTCTGCTATACTTGACTATTACAAGGCCTGATATTGCATTCTCAGTTGGTCTCGTCAGTCGGTTCATGCAAGAACCGAGGAAGCCTCACTTGGAGGCTGCAAAGAAGATTTTGAAGTATATTAATACTACTCTTGATATGGGTCTATTTTACAAGAGTAGTTCGAGCTTTACTCTCTTTGGTTTTACGGATGCTGACTTTGGTGGAGATTTGGATGACAGAAGATCTACTTCAGATTATGTTTTTCTCTGTGGCGACACAAGCATTTCTTGGTGCAGCAAGAAGCAGGGTTCAGTGTCATTATCGACAACCGAAGCGGAATACAAGGCATCTGCACTTGCTGTTCAAGAATGCGTATGGCTTCGAAGACTCCTCGAAGATCTGAACAAGATGATCAACCAATCGGTTCCTCTATTTGGAGATAATCAAAGTGCTATCAAACTTGCAAATAACCCGGTGTTTCATGCAAGGACCAAGCACATTGAGATCGAGCATCATTTCATCCGGGAGAAGGTGCTCGATGGGACGATATCGAGCATTATTTCATCCGGGAGAAGGTGCTCGATGGGACGATCGAGGCGCTGGAGGTTCGAAGTGAAGAAAACATTGCCGACATCTTCACCAAGTCACTTTCCAAAGGCCAATTTGAAGCTCTTCGGTCAAAGCTCGGTATGGTTTCTAAGAAACAAGTTGGGGAGTGTTGAATTAAACTTGTTTTTTAAGTTAAAATTAAGTTTTGGATTAAATTGAATATTGGGTCAAAAATTAATTTTTGGGTTATGATCCAATAAATTATATTTTGGACCAAACCCAAATTTAATTTTGTGATCCAATTTCTAGAAAATTTTGACTATAAATATCTAGATTTTATGTAGAAAAATCTAGATACTTAAAATAAAAAATCATGATATTTTGTTAGATTTCACTAGAATTGTAATATTTTATTTTGGATATTTTGGTGAATAGTTGTAACCATGGGGTTATAAATACCCCTCCACCCTCATTTGTATTAACTAGGCAAAAATTAAGAAATAAAGAGTCTTCTAAGTATAAGTCATCTTCTAAGTGTTCTTCTTCTTTCCTACTTAGAGTTCAAGTTTTCTTTCGAATTCTTCTTCGGTTCTCTCGAATTCTTCTTCGGGATTACGTTCTAGGGCCAATGCTAAGCACTGGATGAAAGGGTCTTCCTTTCTTTACAATATTATCATCACTTTCTTTCTTTTTTTAAATAACTTTTTCATTTATTTTATATAATGGGTTTATTTTATCTCTCTTTTTTTCTAGATAAAAATTTAAAATAAAGATAACAAAAGTATATTTTTTGTTATCTATTTATATATGTAATTAATTTATTTTAAACACAATTATGTAGTCAAATATTCGAAATAATATACTTAATAGTATATAATAAATTAATGATTTTAAACCCAATTACAAAGTAAATCATTTTTAAAATATAAGATAGTGACCAAATCTTGTTTCCATATTATATATGTATATATGAAAATTGCTACAAATTAAATTATTGTACCAAGAATCTCTGGTAGTTTTTCATTGCTATTTTTAATTTAGTATATCATACATTTATTCGTAAATTACCATACAAACCAAATAACACCATCTACAGACAAATTTCCAACATTTGAATTGTAATATTATTATTTTCCATAAAAATGAAAAAATAAAAAAATATAACCTCATAAATCGATTTTTTCTCGATATACTTGGGGAAAAAAATATTGTGAATCATCCAAAATATTAATTGGAGTGTGAAAAACGATTGTATCGTCAAATAAACGGAGTACCGCTTTTGTCTGCCGCAAAGTTCCAATTCGTGACAGTGCCTAATCCATCGTCGACACTTCGAATCCTTTTCTGATCCGGCGATAAGCCGTCGGGGACTGCCGTGGACTCGGGCGAGCGGCGTCGAGGCCTCACCCTCACCGGCTCGTAATGGGTGGAACCGATGAGGTGAGGGAAGTTCAGCTTAGCCTTAGAGCCCTTGAGCTCGAAGGCAGCTCGGTCATAGGCCAAGGCCGCGTCCTCGGGCGTCTCGTACGTCCCGAGCCAAACCCTAGCACCGTTCTTCTTCGGGTCTCTTATCTCCGCTGCGAACTTTCCCCACGGCCGTCTCCGGACTCCCCTATACTGCATCCCTTTATTCTGCCTCTTCGGGGGCGCGTGAGACCCACTCGCCCCATACTCCTCTGTCACCGACGCTGCCGGTGGATGATCCGACGGAGTCCATCCGGAGTTCATGGCGTCACGGAGGGTGTTGTAAATGGCCATGTCCTGGGAATCGTCGACGCTCAACGGCAAATCGCTCCAGTTTTCGTTCAGGATTAAGCTGCTGAAGCTCGGGTTCCGACAAAATGACGGCGCAACGTCGCCGGTAACGGCGGAGTCCGATGAGCCCATCGAGTAGTCGGAGTCAATAGAGTCTAACTGATCAAAAGCCGACATGTGTGGTTAACTAATGTTTTTTTCAGATAGGATTTGATTCGAAAGTGAGAGAGAAGATATATATAGGTATGGATGCGAAGGTTGACGGAAGGTTCTTCGGATCAAAACGACGACGTCACGTCACTTCGAGATAGTGTTTTAATGTAATTTATTATTCTTCTCTGCCTTTTCTTTGTTTGTATTTTATGCTTCTCTGAAGTTTCGTTTTTTCTTTTTCATTCTCGTATTTATACAACGTGGAAAATTACCATTTATTATTATTCCCTTTGTTCCCTCATTTTCCTTCTGTATTTTTACAACTATTCTCATATATTTTATATTTTTAAGCAATAAATTTTTTTTTTTTCAAATAACCTGATGTTTTCATAACATTGAACTTCAGTATCTGTCTGCGTCTTCAATTGTTTAAATATATATAGCATCAACATTCTACCCATTGTTTATTCACAGTGAATAATTGAATATTCAGCAGAAAAGAATATTAACAAAAGTAAAACCCTGAAATTTTCGCATGAATTTAAAAATCTGAATATTAAAATTTATGATTTAACAAAATAATCTGGGTATTTTTAGTGTATCAAAATATTCGATATTACCCAATTTAATCCGGACAAAAATTATTGGAATTTAAAAAATGATTTATTTTGGGGTTCTATAATTGAAAATTTATCGTAAATAAAATATCGAGAGTTTAAATTGAGAAACTTTTATACTCTTGACCCTTAATAAAGAACAACTAACTCGCACCATATTGATATTTCCGTTAATACTAACGGCTAGACAAAAAATTATACTAACTAGGTATATACCCACGCGATACGCGGGAAGATATATCATTGTAAGTTTGAAAATCTGATAAATTTATAGAGTAGTTCAATGAAAACGATGAAAACATTTCAATGGTCATATATGACAATGTATTGAATGAAATGCATCAAAATATAAATGAGTGAATATGAGAAACATTGTTATTCGTAAATTCTGCTATTAGGAGAAATGTTATAGTACCGAGATCGTTTTGATGTTGGTGGAGTGAAGAAAACGTTTTGATGTTGAACTTATGTATTTGGTAGTCCAGTGAATATTTTTGCATAGACAATATTTGTTATGAGTGATTGTTGGGTGAATTCTTTATTGAGATCTAAGATACACAATCCGTTCCCTGGAAGCCTTGCAAGGAGGTAATGATTGATCTCATCAACATGTACATTCCGGGGAGTTAAAATAGATCTTTCTGTAAGATAAGATCGGTTCTTGTACGAATATTAAAAATTTGGATTCGTTACATGCACGAGTTTTTGTAGTGGCTCTGTTGTCAATTGAATCAATAATTCCTTATCAACAAATCAACAAATGTTTTTTCTCTATCACTCGATGCGCGGGCGTCCTAAAAGAATTGTAATTTTATTTTGTAATTTTACCTAATTAATTTTTAAAAAATAAATTATCATAATTTATTGAATGAATATTTAAATTCATGTTAATGATTTTGTATGTTTTAAATTAATTTATGATTAACACTCGATGGTTTATATTAATAGAATTGATGTAAATATCAACATTTCATATTACATTTAAATTAGAAAAAAATTTATAATATAATGAAATAGCATATAAATAGAAAGACATATATTTTGGACCAATTTTAAAACAATTTGTATAATTATCATATGAATTTTCAAAAATCAATTTAAAAACGTATATAATAAAACAAATGTAAGAAAATAAAGATCATACAAGAAATAGAATTGACGTTCTTATGTCCAAGTATTCCATAAAAAAATTTGTACATCATATATATGTGTGGCCTACAAATCATATTGTTTAGAAAACATTATAGAATATTATTTGTCAATTTTTTTATTATTTTCAAATTTCTATAAGCGTAAATATTGTAGGTGTTTGAAGAAAAAAATATCAAAGCAACCGGATATTTTCCTTTCGCTTATTCATAGCTTATGGTGTTCGAAAGGGACTAATACCCGATTCCTGTAACAATGAAACCCATGTTAAAGTATCGTTTGATACCATCACGTAAGCAATTCAAGCAAGGGAAAAGATTGATTTTGAAGAAAAGCACATAATTGCAAGTTCATTTTGTAAGAAAATTCAAGGGAAAAGATTGATTTTGAAGAAAAGCACATAATTGCAAGTTCATTTTGTAAGAAAATTCAAGGGAAAAGATTGATTTTGAAGAAAAGCACATAATTGCAAGTTCATTTTGTAAGAAAATTGAATAGTAAGTCCGTGATCATTTAGTATCTGATATTGGAGGCAAACAAAGAGCCCTACAGTAAATGGAAAGACCATAACAGCAACAGATTCATTAGGTTACCGATTGAAATCTCAAATGGTAACAAGTAGTTCTAATTTTACCTACCAAGAGAACTGTATCAAGAATGAGAACTGTAACAAACAAATCAAAGTTCTACATCAAGATTACTTAGAATCAATCCTTCTTTCCATACATTTAAATACCTCTTCCATAAGCATAATTAATTTCAAAATAAGAAAAGTGGACCTCTTTCTTGGAATAAGACAAATCTTCAGATGAAAAATATATGATGGGTGCCATGAGCCTAAATCCCATGGACATGAAACAGATATCTACCTATTGCCACTGTCATAGGTAAATGTATACATACAACCAGTTTCATGCATGAACTCACAAGAACACAAAACCAAAAGAGATGCAAACTTAGAAAGTTAATCAGACTTTGAACTTTTCAGCAAGGTTTGATGAACATTTACCCCCCTCCATGAATTCTAAAGTGTAAAGAGACTAACATTTAAAATCAGCAACTGCTCAAATTTCCGACCTGGTTCAACCGTCGGCGTCCCCGGCTTGCGTGGGGAGGAGACAGTGGAAGCAGAAGCAACCGAAGGTAACCATTTTCACCCGGTTTCATCCCCTTCTACTTTCACCACCTGCGTCTCTCTTAGCCTCCCTCCCTTCCGATTTTGCTTTCGGAATTTTGATTTCATTCCCAATAGTGCATTCCATAATTTTTTTTGCTTCTTCGCCCCTGGATACTCTATCCATCTGTTTGTGCATCTGCCAACGGCGAGGAAGCCGCTTTTGACGGCCGTGCGTCTGCTGAAGGAGGGGAGTCGATTTTGCTTTCAGAATTTCGATTTCATAAACCGCCCTCCTCCTTACATCAAAGCCCTGCCCTCTTTTTGGTAAGTTCAATCACCCTTTTCTTGGAGGTTTGCTTCTCTTTCTGCTTCTTGTATAATCAGTATCAATATTTTCACATTTGTATTCACTATTAATCTTACCCAAGACAGAACAATTCATTCAATTGCATTAGATCCAATGATCAAACCTTGGCATCTGCAACAGCCCGTGAGATTTCAGCCTCATGTTGTTCATGCTCCTGCTTCTTTGAATTTACCTGTCTCAGAACATTCATGCCTAAGAACATTAATTGCCCTGTTAATAATTTCAAGTACCTCAGACTCAAGCCCTAGATTGTTATTTGATTTGTTCAGGAGCGATTAAACATTATTATTAGGATCTTCAAGTGCTTGAACAGTTTGTATGTGTTCAGATGGATTTTCAAAAGGAAGCTTGCAGTATTTCCCACATCCAACCTTTTCAGACTGCAAATCCAAACAATCTGTAAGGTCCAAAGATTAGTTATAGTATAATATAATCAACGAATCACCTAGTTACCTGAGTATCTAAGCATTTGCATTTGTCATGAAGGTCATGTTAGCAATATTCGCATTTCCCTTCACAATTTTTATCCTCTTGTTGAACATATCCTTCTCCACCACCTAGCATCCCTTGCCCTTTGGAACCCTCTTCAATCTGACTTTCTATAGATGTATCTTTCTCAGATTCTGGCAAAACTTTCAGCGAGCCGGTTGCAATGTCAACATTCATTGGTGATACCTCAAGCACAAGCTCATTTTAAATTCAGCTTTTGGTCAACTGCATGGGCTGACCATGTAGAGTTGTCCTCCCCATATTCTGCCAAATACTTATCAACACGTTCAGAAGATCCAGAGCCTCGGACTTGCTCATCATTGTCCGTAGCAATGTCGCTAGAGCTAATTGCCAAGCATGCATTTATATCAATGGCAGACTTGTCCCAGTTAACAGATTCAAGATGTTCCTTATTCTCATTTTCAATCTCTCGAACCTCATCTCCTTTAGATGTGTGAATGTTACCCTCCCTGAAAACAACAGATTCACCATAAACTAATACTGAAGACACGATAGATGAATGTGGCGCAAAAGCATATGGAAGTAGTAGATCACCTGAATTCCAAAGAAAAGGTACGAGCTTCAGCATTGCAAGATGAAGTCACTTTGACCATTGGAGTTCCAGATTGAGAGAACCTTTAAAAAGTGGCATGGCCTTAGGGAAAATGAAACCAAAGGCGTAATAACAAAGGTAACATGAAGTACCAAAACAACATACCATAGCAAGGAATTTGCGAAATCTAATGTACTCCATAAGCTGTAACACGAACCGGTATAGGGGTTAATGAAAGTGAAAGTATCTAGTGCATGCAGCAACGAATGCAAATGAAGGACATTGGTAATTTGCCAGTACAGAGGAATGCAAATGGACGTAGTAATGCAGCGACGAATGCATTATCTCTGAACTCGACATAATGAATCTCATAAGGTAAAGCAACTGCGTAAACCCAACGCGACTACATAGTCTTCGGACAAAAGCAGAAAATCAGACAAAGAATCTTAAAATCAACAGCGTAGCAGCCAAATCTCAAAGCCCACGACATAAAATGCGAACTATCAAGAAACCTAAAAGATGAGTCGAACAAATCCTCAATAGGCAGAGGAACCCATAATACTGCCACAGACATGTTGAATTCCAGAAACAAAAGGGTTTCAACTCCTTTTGTTGTCCTTTATCCTTCTGAAATCTCAGATTCCAGAGACAAACCAAATCTAATTTTTCACTTTCTTTGGAGTATACGTATACCCGATTGGCTTTTACACGGAAGATTGATTCGACAGACAGAATATTACCACCAGAAGAAATCACCCAGCATAACCTTCCTGCAACTGGAACACAAAAATAATCCCAATTGAAATCAATAGAGCAAATTCGGATCTTCTTACGGATAAGAGTTTCGACTTTTCAACGCAAAAATCGATTTTCAGCAATAGAAAATAGGACAAATCTTCAGGGAAAAAGCGTTTGCTCAACTGAATTCAACATCCTCCTTTGCGCCGCCAAGGTCTCTGTGGCGTCCATGGCTAAGGCAGTCTCCGCCGCGAGGGGCGATGCTGACCGGAGAGCACGTCAGGCAACATTAGCGAGGAAGAGAGAAGATAGCTGACGAGGCTCTAGAAACACGTCGGCATGCTCGAAGAGAAAGAGAGAGTCAGGGCTGCTGTCCCACCGGCTTAAGGAAGCCCCCGTAGAGCTCTCTGGTTCTGGGTCAGAAGTGCAACCCAACCCGAGACCGTTTGCGACAGCGAAGAACATAAACGGGACAAGGAAAGATGATGAAAGGTCTGCAATGGCTAAATTGCCTTTAATTCTCGTAGGATGGATATTGAGGTGAAGAGATCGTGGGAGAGAGAAGAGAGATCGTGAGAGAAGGTTAAATGAATGCAGGAGGTTTACGTGGAGGGCTGAGGGACGAGAGTCTCTAAGAAGCGAGCAAAGTACACACTTTTAATATATTGATTTTAATAAACTATCAAACAAAAAGTCTAATTAGTGTTATCGCACGGTGCTTCGGAAGTATCAGTGCTAACCCTTATCCAGTGCTAACCCTTACCCAGAACTCCATGTTTTTTGGTTGGAATGTTAGAGGCCTAAACAGTCAAAGAAAGCGTCGGTTATTCAGACAATGGTTAGGTAATCATAAACCTCTTTTTGGTGCCATTTTGGAGTCTCAGATCAAGCGAGTTAACGCCAGTAGGATCAGTTTAGCACTACCCCTAGGGTGGAAGGCGGTCTGTAATCATGACTCGGATGTGGGAGGCAGAATTTGGCTAGTGTGGGACCCGAGCATTATCCTAACGGTATTCCATCAATCTGCTTAGAGTATTACATGTGGGATCTACCACCTTGATTCGCGGATTTCATTCACGACCACCTTTGTGTATGCTAAGAACACGTGTTTAGAGAGACATGAATTATGGGCTGATTTGGTGGAACTTGCTGCAACTCCTCCCCTCGACACCTATCCTTAGATAGTGCTCAGGGACTTCAATCTCTCAATCTAGATGATCACTCAGGTTTCCCCGAGGTCTCTCAGATGGTCTTAGGAATGGAGGAATTCCAGGCTTGTCTACAATCTTCTGGTCTGTTTGAGTTGGCGTCTAAAGGGAATAGGTTCACGTGGTAGAATAATCAGGAAGACAACCTAGTGTTCAAGAAAATCGATTGGGCTTTTGTGAATGAGAAATGATTTGATCTCTTCCCAGGGGCGTTTGCGGAGTTCCTTCCTCCTGGATGCTCGGACCATTCGCCTTGTTTCATGAGGATGCCAGCTTGCGGAAGACGGGTGCGAAGACCTTTCAAATTCTTCTCACACGTGACTCTACACCCCGAGTACAAGAAGATGGTGGAAGATAATTGGGGGTTCGACAACTTTAGGGGTTCAGGATTATACAAACTTCGTAATGCCCTTAAAAGTCTCAAATACCCTCTCCGTTTATTGAATAAGACCCACTTCAGCCAAATCTCAATGAGGGTTCGGGATGCGGGTAGTGCCTTAGAGTCGGTCCAAACCGAGCTCTTGACTAACCCTTCATCGGAGCTGGCGATGAGGGAACATGAGTTGAGGAGGCATTGGCTGATATTGAGTCTTGCTGAGGAGAGATTCTTCCAACAGAAGTCTCGGGTGAAATGGTTGAAACTGGGAGATAAAAATACGTCCTACTTTCATAAGGTAATGAAACAGCGTGTCTCTCACAACACAATTCATTTCTTGGTTGATGAATTTGGTAATAGGTTATCACAACCGGACCATATCAAATCCCACGCTTTGCGGTTCTTCTCCAACTTATTGGGCTCGAATCCGGCCAATCACGCACATAGTTCAGTTACGGAGCTCAGAAGAATTTTACCCTTTATATGCTCGGAGTTGCAAATAGGATCACTCTCTAGGACGGTCACTAGTCAGGAAATCAAGGAGGTTTTGTTTGCTATGCCGGATAATAAAAGCCCGGGTCCAGATGGTTTCACTAAGGAATTATTTGTCTCATCGTGGGACATCATCGGAGGGGATGTCATTGCAGCAATTCAGGAATTTTTTGTCAGGGGCAGAATGCTGAAGGAACTTAATACTGCTGCCATTACTCTCATTCCTAAGTTCAAGGAAGCTGTGGAACTTGGCAATTTTCGACCCATTAGCTGTTGCAACTTCGTATACAAGGTAATTTCCAAAATCCTTGCTAATCGACTCAAGTGTATTCTCCCCTACTGTGTGTCTCCTAACCAGGCAGCATTCCAAAGGGGTCGTCTCCTAATTGAAAATGTATTGTTGGCCACTGAGTTGATAAAGGATTATGATAAGTCGAATTCAGCTAGAAGTGCTCTAATTAAGATTGATATCCGGAAGGCTTTTGACTCGGTGGATTGGGTCTTTATCTTGAACGTTCTAGCTACGATGAATATCCCAGAGAAGTTTATTCAGTGGATCAGAGAATGTGTTTGCACGACAAGGTTTTCCATATCTATTAATGGTGAGTTGGTCGGATGTTTTGAAGGTAAAAAAGGGTTGAGACAGGGTGATCCTCTCTCACCCTACTTATTCATCCTTTCCATGGAAGTCCTATCTTGTCTGTTGAACAGGGCAACGAATGTGGGATCATTTGACTTGCACCCAAGATGCCAACATCCACTGCTCACCCATCTTTCATTCGCCGACGACCTACTAATCTTTTCAAAGGCCACCAGCAGCTCTATCTCTTCAATAATGCAAGTGCTTGACTCCTTCAAAAATCTCTCTGGGCTGGAAATGAACCACAGTAAATTAGACTTGGTTATTGGGGGACTTACGCAAACAGATGCGGAGAGCCTTGCCCATGAGTTTGGCCTACGTTTGAGCTCCCTCCCCTTGAGATACCTGGGCTTACCTCTCAGTTCCTATAAACTCTCTAAACAGGATTTTTGACCGCTCCTCGAGAAGATAAGCACTAAGGTAACATCCTGGTCTTCTAAATCCTTATCTTACGGGGGGAAAATTCAACTTATCTCCTCAGTGGTCTATGGTATGGTTCACTCATGGAGCCAAGTTTTCCCGCTGCCCAAGAGCCTCCTTAAGGACATTGACAGGATATGCTCATCATTTCTTTGGGGATTAAACTCTCGTTCATCAGTAAAGGCTAGAATATCTTGGTCGGACATTTGCAAACTCAAAAAAGAGGGAGGTTTAGGGCTTCGCCGATTGGAAGACTTCAACAGGATTTTTCGTCTAAAGTTGATTTGGTTGCTCTTTTGTAATTCCGGTTCTTTATGGGTGGCATGGATGAATCATAACATTTTTAAGAGGAGGGGTTTTTGGGGGGCAGTGGTATCGCCACAGATGTCATGGTGCACCCGCCGTCTTCTATCCTTACGACAGGTAGCTAGCTCCTTGGTAATTTGTGTTTTAGGCAATGGTGAGAAGTGCTCCTTTTGGTGGGATAATTGGACGGTCTTGGATCATTACTCGATTTCATTGGTGAGGATGGCCCGAGGATGCTTCGGATCCCTTTATGTGCGAAAGTTATGGAGGCAGTATATGAAGGAAGTTGGCGTCTCCCGGGGGCTAGAAGCAGCAAAGTCGAAGATGCCCTTACCCGTATTTCCTCCATTGTCCCGCCGTCGACGGACAGTGGTGAGGACGTCTTCTTATGGAAAGCATCTCCAACCAGCTTTAAAACTGTGTTCAAGTCATGTAGGACATGGAACTTGATTCGGACCCCTAGCCCGGTTCTTCGGTGGACGGAAGAGACGTGGTTCAAGCAAGCGCTTCCTCGTTATGCCTTCACTCATTGGACCGCTATGTGGTGTCGTCTCCCCAAGAAGGACCGGTTAGCTCGTTGGGGTGTACCTTGCGAAGAGAGATGTTTACTGTGTCAAACCGGTAATGAGTCTCACCTTCACCTATTCTTCTCTTGCCAATATAGCAGGGAGCTGCTCTCTCATTTCACAGAGACTAGGTGGTCGGATCTTCCTATGGATTTGTATGGTATTAGCCACTGGATAGAGGATTCAGTGATTCCAACGGATGAGTTGGTTGTATTAAGGATTTTGATACACACAACGGTCTACTTCATTTGGCAGCAGAGGAACAAAAGATTATTTCACATTGACTTAGCTTCGGTTTCGGAGGCCCGAGTTCTTGTCGATCGACTAGTGCGAGATCACATCTTCTCCTTGTAGGAGTTAACTCCGGACCAATCCAACATTAGGTTATCTATTTGGCACTCCATTTTGGTGTATGTCTGAACTTCTTGTATTTCAGGCCATTATATGGTTATCTTGTTTTGTGGTAGTGGGTTTGTGGGGTTCTGTTTGCTTGTAACTAAGGCTGGGCACGGGTCGAGTACCCAGATTTTTGAGGGTACCCGAACCCGAACCTGAACCCGAACGGGTAGTCATTTTCATACCCGAACCCGAACCCGAGGAGCTCGGGTACCCGGGGCTCGGGTACTCGCCAAATGTACCGGGTACCCGAACCCCAATCTAAACTACCGACATCAATGGAGGCCGGGAGAGTTGTGTTTGGAAGAGAATTGTAGAGAGGGAGACAAAGCGAAGCGAGCGGTGATGGAAACGAAGAGAGTTGTGTCGGGAATAAGAAAGGGAGACGAAGAGAGGGACACGAAGAGAGGTAGCCGAAGAGAGGGAGAGGGAGACGAAGAGAGAGAGCCGAAGAGAGGGAGCCGAAGAGAGGGAGAGGGACACGAAGAGAGGGAGCTGGTCAAGTCGGAAGAGGTGCTGCTGCGAGAGGAAGACGAGAAGGAGACAAGAGGGAATGGAGATGTTACTGCAAGAGGAAGATGAAAGAGAAGGGAGGGAGACGAAAAAGAAAGGAGGGAGGCTGGGAAGGAAAAAAAAAAGAAAAGTTATACCTAGGGTTAGAGTGGCATTTCTATAAATAATATAACATATATGTCTAATTTTATATTTATATATATATTTACTCGGGTACCCGCGGATACCCAATTCAGTTATTTTAGAATCCGAACCCGCGGATAATGAGATTTTATAACCCGAACCCGAACCCGCGGGTTCGAGTAATTTTTCGCGGGTTCGGGACGGGTTTCGAGTCGGGACGGGTTCTTCGGGTAATTTGCCCAGCCCTACTTGTAACCGAGATGAGAGTTCTGTATTCAAAGTCGATGTTTGCGCACAGTTTTAGGATTGTACTAAATTTATACTATATGAATATATACGGAACATTAAAAAAAATACAATTATTATCTTAAAAAAGAACAAAAAGTCTAATTAAAATAATAAGGTCTAAATTATAATTGACTATAAAACAAAACATGGTCTAAAAATTATAGTCCGTGTTGAAAACTGAAGTACAAACTTGCTCAGTCTGTAAGGAAGGAACATAAATAAAATATAATATAACATAATTTAAAACATATAATATAACGAGTTCGAAAGGAAGGACAGAGAATAATATTAATAATTAAGTGAATGATAAAAGATGATTATTTAATTAGGTAATCTAGAACGACACAATTTCCACGTGCTGGCGAAGTCATCAATTACTATAATTAAAATATTTGAACTTTGACAATAGGAGAGTAGAGTAGTGGTACGTCAAAGACAGACACCGTTTTTTTTTTTTGCCTTTTTGTTATTTATGGTGAAATAAAATTTTCGGGTATAATATTAAGAATATTATATATATATATATATATATAAATATCGAATTTTGAAAATGGATTCCAAAATAGAACAGTGTATTTAGATATAATTTATTTCCGTTAAAAAATTTAACGATTATTAAAAAAAGTTTTATAATCAAATATATTTTGAATTGTTTGTAAAATCAAATAAAAGAAAAAAAATTAGTGTGAATTGGGTTATTTTTTTATTGACAATTTTTTATTTATATAATATTTAACATGTTTATGAAGTCAAACTTTAATTTGAGAAAAATTTGTGTTTAGATTTAAATTTTGAAAATTAACAATCTTTGAACTTGTACATTATTCAATTCATTTGAAAAGAGAACCATAACGTTTTATTAACTATTCAATTTCACCATTATTCCCTTAATATTTTTTTGATACATTCGTATTCTAACAATTCAAACATTGATTACAAACACATTTACCAAAACATTGTCTTATTTAATATCACATTTTGCCAGTGAATAAAATAATGATTGAGGCACGTCTTGAATCTCAAACAAAATAACAATTGTTTTGATTTTTTATGCACAAAAATATAGGGAGTGATAAAATATGGGTATTTATAATATAATAATAAATGTTCACGTTCAATAATAATCGGTGTTCTATAAATATTTCAATAAGATAGAAATAGCAAGGATTTTGAGTCTTGAAGAAACTAGAAACTTAAATATTTTGGAATCCTGTTCAAAAGGGAAAAAAATAGTTCCAAACGTGTATTAGACAAAATTCGAGTTAATTGAAAAAAGTATAAAAACACAAAATAATGTGAAATCAAATGTAACGTTATCATACGTCTAAATTATTAATACGTTTATTTATATGCAATAGGCTTACAATTTACACTCTGTATGTTGATTTACTCATCACAACTATCTTAAAAGGTAATGTAAAATTTAAATATGCTTAAATATGAAAGTTATGTAGACCAAAAAACTTAAATAGTTAAATTCTACAATGCAAAACATATGTGATTTGAATATCCAACAAATTTTTTTTTCAGTTATAATTCCTTTGATAAATCATATTAGTTAAATAATGTTATTGCAGTTATCAATTATCATCGCATTGTTAAAAAAACAAATAACAACAGGAAAGGGTGTCGTTTCAATGAAACAAGATTATAAATGGTTTTTTCATAATATCATTAAAAGTAGACCGAGGCCCAAAGAATGCGAGTATGTGTGATAATAGTAAAAAAGGGATGTAATAGTAATGGGCTTCGAATTCTATTTGCCTTTTGAAGCCCAAGCTCATTACTATTAATAGAATTCGAACTTCAATGTGACCACGACGACGGTCCGGCGAGGGGTTTTATCACGTCACTTTCACTTGTCAGAAATTAAAGATTTTATTGTATTTCGCCTACTCTTTAAATTGATTTATATATGTATTTAATAATCATAATAATCCGTTCTGTAAATTTATTATAATCTATAAATTACTCTATTTTACGCAATTTTTTCCATTTTTTTATTTATTCGATTTTTCTGTTATGTTGCAATTTTCATCTAATTTCTCATGTATCAATTTCATCCAATTACCTCTTTAAATTCGATAACAAGTTGGATTATAATAATTATCCAATCTGATTGTTGATCCATTTTAATTTTGATCCGATTTTAATCCAAAATCTGAATTCGAAACAATTTCAACCCAATTTTATCCAAATTTGAACCGAAATCAACCCAATTTGACGACCCGATTTCAAACCAGTTTCAAACCGATTTTCGGGTTGAAATTCTTACTAAAATTGGATGGAATGCGGACTCTAGATTAAAATTTGGTTGAATTTGGATTTTCATATCGAAATTGAATTGAAATTTTTGTTGGAATTTGATGGAATTTGTATTTTTTGTTGAAATTCGGGATGAAGTTTGATCAAATCGGTTTCAATTCGGGTTCAGATTGGACCGATTTCGGGTTGTGAGATTGTTCGAACTAAACTTAAATCCGGTTTGTAATTGAGTAAAAGTTGGTTTGAAATTGGATCAATTACACATCGTCAAATTGGATTGATTGGTTTGAAATTCAGATTGAAAATGGTCAAATTCGAATTTCGAGTTGAAATTGGTTTTAAATCCGATCAAAATTATAACGAATCAACAATCGAATCACATAAAAAAATCAAATGAAATAAAAAATTTGAAGTAAAATTGGCTTAAAACCGAATATTTGGGAATAGAAGTTTTTCTCTACAAATTATAAGAAAGTGTAATAATTTATCATAAAATCATTTACCTTTTATCAACCTCACCAATTATGTTATATAAAAAAGATTATAAAAAAGGAGATGAAACAAATTAATATTGAAAAGAGTGGAAATGGGTGGGCGACAAAGTGGGGTCTTTGTGAGTGTAACGAAATTAAAGAGTCGTGTCATTATCGTTGGTGTTGACGCATCCACATCCTTCTTTTATCCTTTATATGTGTGTTTTAGTCTCTTCATGAATTCTCGATTTGGATATCTTTGCAGTTTTTTTTATCCTTTTATATTTTTCTATAAAAAAGAATTTAGATATCAATTAATATGAATGTTTCTTAAATAAATTGTTAAATATAAGTTTGAATAGGATTAATCGTAAAATTTATTAAAAATGTTGACGAGAAGACGTGCCCGACCGGGTAGTTCGGGTACGCCCGACCGGGTTATTTCAGTCCAAAATGGCCCGTAGGTGACGAGAAGAAGTGCCCGACCGGGTGATGCAGGTGCGCCCGATCGGGCTGTTTTTAGTCGATCTGGCCCGTAGGTTTACACGACTCGGGTTAGGTGACGACACGCTCGGGCATAGGTACCCGCTCGGGTACCTCTGTATGCCCGCTCGGGTAACGTTGTTCTGTTGCGGATTTGCTGGTCGTTTGTGATCAGATCTCTTGTATATAACCCTTGTAAAAACCCTAAAACGGGATGAATAATAAAAAACATAGAATTGAGCCGTTTGATGCTCAACGTAACATGGTATCAGAGCGCGAAAATTCTTGATTGATTCTTCTTTTCCTCGATTCGATTTGATTTCTCACCGAACTCCGACCGACCGCGAAACCGAACTCCGACCATGTCTTCGACTGGCACTGCTGCCTCTGCGCAACCGACCGACGGTTCTTCTGCTGGGACCGTTTCGAACCAACGGCGAACGATCACTCCTTTCGACATCACCGCCGGTGATAACCCGAGACTTGTTCTCTCGCAACCTTTGTTGCGTGGAGACAATTACGACGAGTGGGCCATCAATTTTCGACAAGCTCTGAAATCGAGGAAGAAATTTGGTTTCGTCGACGGGAAAATTCCTCGTCCGACAAATTCTTCCCCCGATTTTGAAGATTGGGACACAAACAACGCCTTGGTTATTTCATGGCTCAAGAATACTCTTGAGCCAAAGCTGCGATCCGACGTGGCTCATCGGGAGGACGCTGCTGATCTCTGGAAACACTTGCAAAGTCGTTTTGCGGTGAAACACGGCCCACGACTTCAACGTTTGCGGTCTGAGTTGGCGAACTGCTCACAGCGAGGAATGACGGTTGATGCTTATTATGGGAAACTCAACAAATTGTGGCGAGATCTCTCGAATTCCAGACCGATTCGTGCATGTACGTGTGGAAAATGCACCTGTGATCTCAACTCCAAGCTCGAACAGGACAGAAACGAGGACAGGGTTCACGATTTCCTTATGGGCCTCGACGAATCGCTATATGGGGTCGTACGCTCGAATCTCTTGTCCCGTGATGTTTTGCCGGACCTCGACACCGTGTATAACGTCGTTCTGCAGGATGAGAGTTCTCGTTCCTCCTCAAAGGTGATTGAGGAACGACCTGCTGCAATGGCATTTGCAGCCAAATCGAACCAGTTTTCACGTGTCTCGACTGACGAGAAAACCAAGCTCATATGCTCCAATTGCGGCCGCTCGGGACATTCTGCCGAAGGGTGTTTTCAGATTCTCGGCTTCCCGGAGTGGTGGGGAGATCGACCTCGAAACCGCACGGGACGGGGACGAGGCACGTACTCTTCTCCTGCTCCTGCTTCGTCCACCAGAGGACGTGGTGCTCCGAATTCTGCCCGAGTTAACATGGCCGGAACTCTGTCTCAACCGAAGGTAACTGCTGCAGATGGGGACGTGTTTCATGGCGTGAGTGACGAACAATGGAAAACGATTGCGGCACTGCTCAACGCCACCAAGATCGGAGCTACAGAGACTCAATCCGGTAATGTCTCTGATTCTTCTTGGATTATTGATTCAGGCTGTTCTCACCACATGACAGGTGATTCCTCCTACCTGACGGATGTCACGGATATTGCTCCGTGTTCGATTTATTTACCGGATAAACGTCGATATTTGGCATTGAAACAAGGAAATGTTCGGTTGGGCAGAAATTTGGTATTGACAGATGTGTTTTTGGTTGAAGGGTTGAGTTTCAATCTTATTTCGTTGTCTCAGTTGTTAGAGCAACAGGATTGTGTGGTACACTTCGCTAACAAGTTGTGCGTCATTCAGGCCCGAATTACCAAGATGGTGATTGGAGCGGGTGAGTTGCGAGATGGTTTATATTATTTCCGTGGTGTTGAGACGGCTGCGACAGTTCGTACGGGTTCTCTTTGTTCGAGAGATACGTGGCATCAACGACTTGGACATCCTTCTCGGAAGGCTTTAGATTTGATTCCTGTTTTGAAATTTTCTCCTCATTCTGAGACCTCGAATAAGGCGTGTGACGTTTGTATCCGCGCTAAACATGTTAGAGATTGTTTTCCCGACAGTTCCAATAAAACTTCATCTATTTTTGAGCTTATCCATTGTGACGTGTGGGGGCCATATCGCATTCCGTCTTTCTCAGGTGCCAAATATTTTTTGACCATTGTGGATGATTTCTCGCGAGGTGTTTGGGTATATTTGTTGACAAATAAAAGCGAAGTATCTACTCATATTCGTCAGTTTTTTGCGATGGTGGATCGACAATTTGACAAACGAGTTAAAATTGTTCGTTCGGACAACGGCACAGAGTTCATGTGTCTTCAACAATTTTTCTTAGACCACGGTATCGTTCATCAGACTTCATGTGTTGGAACACCACAGCAAAATGGAAGGGTCGAACGTAAACATCGACACATACTGAACATTGCTCGTTCCTTGCTTTTTCAAGCAAATTTACCCATTGAATTTTGGGGTGACAGTGTCCTTGCTGCAGCTTTTCTCATCAATCGCACTCCATCCTCCGTTATTGGGAATCAGACTCCTTTCGCGGTATTGTATGGCTCGGAACCAGACTACTCACATCTGCGTGTTTT